>CAJHQP010000775.1:0-154292 GCA_905132765.1 Moricandia arvensis | reverse complement strand
GATTCTCCAGCTGCTTTTTAGAAGAGGGGAGCAGACCCATCCTCTTCAACAAATATTTTACAATCCACAATTAAAAGAATTTTATGAAAAAACCTAATTTTTCTACTAAAATACTCTAAACTTTAGGGGGTCTTATTGGACTAAGGGTTTGAGAAAATTCTAGGAATTTTAGATTTAGTGGAATTTGGATAGAATTTGTAGATTTTGATAAGGATTTGGAAGATTTTGGTGAAATTTAAGATGATGATTTTGGTAGTTTTCTTATCAAAAAGATTGGTGATTTTGTCAGATTTTTTTTAATATTAAATAAAAGTAGAGCAGTTGTATCTCTTTTCTCCTCCGAGAGCTTTCATGTCTGAAACCAACAACAACAAAGCTTGACTCATCCTTTTGATTTTCTGTTTCTTTCAAAAAAGTTATCGGGAAAATAGAAATTAGGTTTTCTCATAAATCAATACAACTCAGAATTCCACTACCACTACCATTAACTATCCAATCCAACTCAAACTTCAACCTAAACAGCAAAATCAGTCCAAGCATTCTCATTCTCCTAATAATCATAATCCTACCGGTCATCTTCTTCGTCTCCGGTTTTATTCCTCTTTACACCACCGGAAGAGACAAAGAAGATTACTTCCACAAAAGTCACTGAAAGTTGTATCTATTATTTTCCAAGAACCACAAAAGAAATTGGTCAAAAGTTAAGAAAAAAGAAAACTTGTCAAATATTTTTCAAATACCATCTCACACGATGGAATTTCTGTTCACTCAATTTTAACTACGAATCATTTTTCAAATACTTCCCAAATACTTTCTAATATGTTTTATAGATGAAATCCTTATTTTCCAATAAGGGTGGATTTGATGTAGTTTTTATAAATGTTAGATCCAATAAGCAAGAATTTAAGATAACTTCTGTAAATACTATATCCACTAAGGTGAGATTTGGACAAAAATAAAATCCCACCAAATCACCAATTCAATAAGCCCCCCTAAATGTTTTTTTTGCGCCATGTATAGTAATAAAAAGTTAAATCAATTCACTATTAAAAGAATTTTGTAAAAAAGATCCTATTTGTTTTACTCTAAACTAGGTGTTTTTATTCTCCATATGTAGGAATAAAAATTTAAATTAACTTATATTTAAACGTAAAAATTAAGATCAAATAAAAAAAATATTTTAAGTTTATATTTGAAAATGGATATGTATATATTTAAATTTATATTTGGGAATGGATATGTATATATTTAAATTTATATTTGGGAATGAATATATATTTAAATTATAATTTTGGTTGGATATTTTATCTACTTGTTTTAGTTCAGGTATATTAAATCAAAATACATAAAATTAAAAGAAATTTTTGTTAGAAAATATTTTTTTTTTAATTATAAAAGAGTTAAAACTAATTATTATTTCAAAAGTTTGTAGATATTAAAAAAACTAATGGTATTAGGATTAGAAATATATAATTTAAAACTACAACATTTTTGAAGATTTTTTTAGTAATAAAGAAATTATATAGTTATCAAAAATATAATTCAATAATAATATATATCAGTTATTATATTTTTCATTGTTATATTTGAATAGATTTAATTTATTGATGATGTATGGGTTATTATCATATTTTAAAAGTCTTATGAAGTTATAAATTAACAAAATATAAATGGTTATGTCAAAATTAACTTTAAACCATGTGATCATTTTTATTGAGCCATATCATTTTTATAAAAATAAATATAATAATGTCACGTAAGCAAATTAAAAAAAGAGGAATTTTCATGTTTACCACGTTATTTATATCACTTTTCATTTTTACCTTCAATAAAGAGACATTTTCATAAATACTATTTTTTAAGAGGAAATTTTTTTTAAAATTAATTAGAATCCTAAATTTTACATTCCTAAATTCTACCTCACTCTACCTCACCCATCAACTCTAAACTCTAGAACAAAAATTAATTTAATAGGTAATTGTATACTTTATGAAGTTAAGAATCTCTTTTAATGTAATTTGTTTTGTGAAAGTCCAAAGGGAGAACCCCCATAGGGTTCTTAAACATTTTTTTTAGAAATTGAATTGTTAAATTTAAATATTACAAAACTTATAAAAATTAGAGAAATATCTTAAGATAGACTTAAAAAATTTTTGTCATCAAAATAATATTTAAGGAAAAAATGACCAAAATAACATTTATAAAATGGTGTAAGTATACATTTATACTCTTTGATTAACTAATCTAGATTTAAGGTTTAGAGTTATGAGGTAGGTTTTTGGAGATGAGACTCAAAACTAAAAATATTAAAAAAATAATATTTATTTAAAAAATAAAAAGACTATTTTGGTCATTTTTCTCTCTAAGAGCTATTTTTGTGGTAAAAAATTCAAAAATATCTATTTGAGAGATTTGCTTTATAAATTATTGGATTTCATAATTAAAAAAATATGACATAAAAATGCAATAAAAATAGAAATACAAATTTATAACTAGAAATTTAAAACAAACATGAAAAAAGAGAGAGAGAGAGAGATAAATGGGAGATCGACTCAGAGAGTGACACGTAAAGGTTCTTACCAGTTCTACAAAGCCCATATTAAGCGCTGGTTCTCTCATTTTTATTTTTTTCTTCATTTTTTTTTCTCTTTTCCTTAAAACCTCCTGTAGGAGACACCGATGGACTTGATCTAAGTCTTAGATTAATTAATCCAAAAATTATAAGTGTGTTTTTTTCTCTTAGAAAATAAAGGTAAAGGTGATTAAAGTAAACATGAAAAGTGATACTATAAAAGTGATAATAGAAAAGTGATATTTTTGATAATTTCCAAAAAAAAAACAATTTTCAAAGAATGCCTAAAAGACTAAGGGCATGTTTATTGGCAGTCTCTTAGCAGGGGTTCTTAACTTTTCTAAGAGACGTTTCTTAACTTTTAACTAAGAAAATTTAAGAATCGTCTCTTAAATAGGAGACTAGGCCATGTTTATCCCCGGTCTCTTAAGGTGGGGTTCTTAACTTAAATTGACTCTTTTTTGATTTTTTTTTTCAAAAAAAATTTTTTTGGTTAAGAGACGGCTCTTAAGTCTCCTATTTAAGAGACGTCTCTTAGGTTTTCTTAGTTAAAAATTAAGAAACGGCTGTTAGAAAAATTAAGAACCTCTGCTAAGAGACTCCCAATAAACATGCCCTAAGAGCCGTCTCTTAGCCAAACAAATTTATAAAAAAAAAAAACGCCAAATTATGTTAAGAGCCCCATCTTAAGAGATCGGGGATAAACATGGCCTCTGGAATACTAGCAAAAATTCTGTACGAGATTTTTAGGCTGGTGCAAATGCACCGTTGGCACTTGTTGAGAGTTGGGCCTGCTTTGGAGTATGTATCCATGACTGTATGGGTTGTCGAAAGGTACGTGAACTGCATGCCAGTATCTTAAGATTGAAACGACATACAGTCTATAAACGATGTTCGTGATTACGTAATTGGGAAGCTAAAAACATCGCGCGCCTCTCTTTCTCCCCCCCCCCCCCCACCCCCATCAAAATTCAAATCAGATTCACTGCAGATCTGTAGAAATGGAGGAAGATGCGGCAGGATTATCATCGATGAAGTTCTTCTCGGATCAGAACACCTCTTACGCTGATATTCTCCCTCCTCACGAAGTAAGTTGCGTCGCCGATTATCATCTTCGTGATTTCTCGAGTCTCGTGGTTCCGATTTTGAGATTAAAGACTGTTGTTAACAGGCTCGTGCTAGGATCGAAGTATCTGTTCTCAATCTACTCCGATCTCTGAATTCTCCAGATCCATCCATCTCTGATCTCTCCCTGGTACTCTCATTTTGTATCCGTTTCTTAAATCTCATCGCCAGATCTTTTCGATCTCTTGAAAGTAAGATTGAAATACTCTCTCGTTTGACAGATCAATAGGAAGAGAAGCAATAGTTGTATAAACCAAGGCATTCTCACGGATGTTTCTTACATATTCCTCTCTTCTTCCTTCACCAAGAGCTCCTTGACCAATGCTAAAACAGCCAAAGCTTTCGTGCGTGGTAATCACTCTGTTATTATCTGCTTCATTGATCTGAAATCATAATCAGTTACGCTAATGTTTGCTTGTATTCAAAATTGTAGTGTGGAAAGTAATGGAGATGTGCTTTCAGATTCTGCTTCAAGAAAAACGAGTCACGCAAAGAGAGCTCTTCTATAAGTTGCTTTGTGATTCACCTGACTTATTTTCTTCTCAAATTGAAGTCAACCGAAGCGTCCAAGGTCATTCTTATATTTAAAACTGTTTCGATCTGAACAAGATTGATATGTCCTTTTGTTTTGTACAGATGTGGTAGCACTTTTACGTTGCAGTAGATTCAGTCTTGGGATTATGGCTTCTACCAGAGGCCTTGTTGCTGGAAGGTTATCTCTACAAGTGAGTATCACTAATCAATATTTCTCTCTCTGTTTCTAGCTTGCATTGTGATCTCTGCCCAATTTTCCCACGCAGGAACCAGGTAAAGAAGTTGTAGATTGTTCAGCCTGTGGTTCTTCAGGTTTCGCCATATCAGGAGACTTGAATTTGCTAGACAATACCATCATGACAAGTGATGCTCGGTATATCATTGTTGTAGAAAAGGTCTATTCTTGATCCAATCATAGATGATATACAACTTAAATCCTTCATATAAGTCACTGCTAGATCTGTTTTCAGCATGCGATATTTCATCGGCTTGTGGAAGATCGTGTGTTCAATCACATTCCTTGTGTGTTTATCACCGCCAAAGGGTATCCGGATATTGCCACAAGGTCAACAAATCTTGAACTCAGACAACGAAACCATGGTTGTAATGTAGTCACTGATGTTGAATAGCATGGAAGTTGAATGGTATAGGTTCTTCCTTCATCGGATGAGCACAACATTTCCTGATCTGCCAATTCTTGCTCTAGTAGATTGGTGAGCATATAATCATTCTGCTCTTTGTTTAGATCAAAGTTTAGTGCTCATAAGTTAATAACTGAGAAGTCTGTCTAATAACAATTGTATAGGAATCCAGCTGGGTTGGCTATTCTATGCACATTCAAGTTTGGAAGCATAGGAATGGGTCTTGAAGCTTACAGATATGGTAAAAAAAAAAGACAGCAATCTGAAGTGGATGTAATGATAATCATCCAAGTCTCAGTAGTGACATATTTGGTTTGTTTGTAGCTTGCAATGTGAAATGGATTGGGCTCCGAGGAGATGATCTGAATCTGATACCAGAAGAGTCTTTGGTTCCTCTAAAGCCAAAGGACTCGCAGATTGCTAAAGGCTTAATGTCCTCCAAAATCTTGCAGGTAACTAAACAAACTGTAACCAACTCCGAATCCATAATCTACGAACTGAAACACAATTCCACTTCGATCTTTGCTCATGATAGGAAAATTACAGACAAGAGTTGTCACTGATGATTGAAACTGGTAAGAGAGCCGAAATTGAAGCGCTGTATTGCCATGGATACAACTATCTCGGAAAATATATTGCCACCAAGATCGTGCAGGGCAAATACATATAACACTTCACACACCAACATGTAATTTTCTACAACATGAAAAGATCATATTTGTATGCATATGCCATGGTGATGATTTAGTAACAATTTCAAGATCTCTAGAAACAAAGAAATTAATAAGAACAACTTTTCTTATTAGCTTTAGAAACTACTCAAAACTAAAGCTCTCAATGCTTCTCTTAGATCTTATGATCTACTCTCTTAGATCTTATGATCTACTCTCTTAGATCTTATGGAACACCTCTCCATAGACCTATATTTATATTGAAGGATAATTCCCTTTAACATGTGGGATATGGAAAATACAAACTAACCTAAATAGAAAACTTCTTTTTCCTATTTCTAGATTTCCTTTTTGTGTTTATCTTAACATATTAAACACTTATTAATATGTTAAGTTTCCACAAGCTTGGAATTACCCAACAATCACCCCCTTAATTCCAACTTGAATTAAGGAGTTCAGTTTCTTGAACTCCAATTAAGCTCCTCATTTGCATGAACTTAATATTTGCTGATGACTTGATAAGAATGTCGGCCTTCTGCTCAACACCCGGCGTTTGCTTGTATTGACTTAGAACACCAACTGTGTAACACACGTTTAGTCTTGTGTGAAGTCGATACCTCAAACATCTTATGCTTCTTCTGCATTCTGTAGCCTTTATCTCTGGTTCATCGTGAGTCGTGTTACACACTTCCATCTTTGTGTCACACAACAAGTTACACGCTTCCATCTTTGTGTCACACAACATGAAGTCTCCTCCTTCATTCTTACGGTACACTGATGGCTCCTTCGTGCACTTCCTAACGCTCATCACCTTTAGGACATGATCGAGTATTGTGTTCCATATTGTAGGCGCTTGGTGTAACCCATGCAACGCCTTGTGTAACACACAACCTCGATCATCTTCTTCTTTCCTTACAAGCTCCCCCGTCTTGTTTCTTCTGGTAGACTCCAACTTGGCTACCATCGCTTCAACCCATAAGGGGTTCGACATTTTTGACTCAGCTGAGGTAAACTCTCCTCCTCCATCGGTGCAACCTAGATAGAACTTGCCTGAGGCACACTCTCCTCCTCTATCGGTGCAACCAAGATTGAACTTACATGAGGCAGAATCTCCTCCTCTATTGGTGTGACATCTTTTGAACCGATAGAACGCCTCAGGATTATTTGCTGGCGTTGGTGGTGTGATTCGTCCACACAAATCTCCTAGCAATAATTTCAAACGAACCCTGGCCTTAGTCCGAAATAAGTGTTTGATTTGCTTCCATGCGAGATTTGTGTTACACACGTTTCCTCCGTGTGTTACACTCGAGAATGAGTCTCCTATTTGCTTCCATGCGAGCTTTGTGTTACACATGCCTCCTCCGTGTGTTACACATGAGAATGAATGTCTGATTTGCTTCCCTTCAGGACTTGTGTCACACACGCTTTCTTCGTGTGTTACACTCGACATTCCTTTGACTACCATCTGAAGTCTCGCCTTGTGATCGTCTGAAGGGTTTGCATTTTGACCAGTATCTTCTTCTTCTTCCTCATCTTGATTTATAGCTTCATGATCATCACCTTGACCATTACCTTCTTCTATATCATCCTTATGTGGAAGCTTAAGCATACTTGGCTCACAATCTGCTTGGTTTGTTGTATCTCTACTCACCATTACCTCTCCTGCGACTGGATCACAAAGTCTATAAGCTTCAGAACCCAGCTTGGTTCCAAGATTGATCACTCTCTTTGATCTCTCATCTAACGTCTTCAGATGAGTCACACATATATTCTCATGTGCTACACAACTGAATATCCTTAAGTGCTTGATATTAAGTTTCTTGGTCGTGAGACCCTCGTATGGAACTTGATCCTCTTCATGGATCAACATGGTCTTAGTTGGGAATGAATGTCTTGTTTGCTCCACTGCTAGACTTGCGTCACACACGCCTTCTTCGTGTGTTACACCATGAAATTCCTACGACCATCTCTTCCTTTACCATGTTGTGTTCTTCTATGCTTTCTCCTAATGAGGCTGCCTTGGATGCTAGACCTGATATCTTCTCCGCAGAATCATCTACGGTATCGCTATCACCCATCTTCAACCTGTTGAACTCCGTCATCGACGTCTCGAATCTCGCCTTCCTTACACGATCATCTCCATGGTGTCGCGACTTGATAGCATTCCAGATCTCTTTCGATGCGCTTTGTTCCCCCCACCTGGAGAATCAAATTGTCGGGCATATATTGATACAAAAGAGCTATTGCAACATCGTTCTTCTTTTGATCATCCGAACCATGTTCTATCGTGTCCCACACATCATAAACACTGAGTAACACCTTCATCCTCATCGACCAAACTGTGTAGTTTGTCGACGTCAACATCAGACATTGGATGGATGTAGATCCAAAGTCCGTTGAGTGCGGTGTAGCCCTAGTCACGTCCGCCATCTTGCGTTCGTGATCTCTTAGCAGTCACCAGGATCGAAGCTTCAACTTAAGCTTAGATCGAGTCTCCAACCTGAGGCTCTGATACCAATTCAAGATCTCTAGAAACAAAGAAATTAATAAGAACAACTTTTCTTATTAGCTTTAGAAACTACTCAAAACTAAAGCTCTCAATGCTTCTCTTAGATCTTATGATCTACTCTCTTAGATCTTATGATCTACTCTCTTAGATCTTATGGAGCACCTCTCCATAGACCTATATTTATATTGAAGGATAATTCCCTTTAACATGTGGGATATGGAAAACACAAACTAACCTAAATAGAAAACTTCTTTTTCCTATTTCTAGATTTCCTTTTTGTGTTTATCTTAACATATTAAACACTTATTAATATGTTAAGTTTCCACAAGCTTGGAATTACCCAACACAATTAACTTATTATGGTGTAGTTTAATGCAAACTCTCAAAAAATGTATGAATAGGGATTACAAACACATCAAAATGAAAGGATCATATTTGTATGCATATGGCATGGTGATAATTTAGTAACAAAACATGCCCTAATATCCACTGTCCTATGCAGGTATTCTGGTAATTCCAACCTGAAAAATTGTCCTCACTTCTTTTTTGATAAGAGGCTGATCTTCTTTCCATCCACTACAAACTTTCCACTTCTCTCCAGCTGCATGAGGTTGGTACAACATCAGAATTTTTTTTGAAAACATTGAATTTTCGATAGCTGAATCTCACAGCTCAGCGTAATTATGCACAAGAAGTCAAATGATGGACTTGGTATAATAGACGCTAAGATTAGTATTACCTTAAGTTTTAAGTACGCAATAGCATCTTTCCTTGAAGATAACTCCGATAGAAGCGATGGTGATTGACAATATAATTTTGTAAGAATCTGCTTGCATATGGTGACGGATATCTAACTCCACTGTGGAGCGTCTGGTATCAGAGGGCATCTGGTCCCTGTGGAATTGGTCTACACTGTGGGGCTCTGAAGCCCAAGTCAAAAGCTCAAGTAGTGTTCTGGCCCAGCAAGAAAAATGGTATCGGTTTGACTGAATAAAGACAAAAAGGAGATTAAAGCTCTTCACTCTTTCTCTCATGGCGTCATCTTGTCTATGAAATACATACAAACGGAGGAGGCGAGTTGCAGCTCTGATAATCGCCGACTCTAGAAGATGTACAAGAAGGACCACTCTAGCAAGAATGAGAATTCTGACATTGTCTTGAAGAGGTGTGCCCAATGTCAATAAGCTCTTAGGATTTCCTCAAGTCTCCAGAAAGAGGGAACCTTATGCTAAGTTGTTGGTTAGAGAGAACAAGTTGTAAGTGAGATAGAGAGAGAGTGTAAGAACACTAAATGCTTTAGTTTGAGCAAAGTTTCTTAGTGAATTTCCGAGATATTTCTCGGCGAGACGTAGGGCGAGGTGAAGGATCTGGACTCGTTAAATCTCTTGTGTCTTTAATTACTTGCATAATCATAACTAAACAAACGAGTGAACAAATAAGAGAGTTGAGAGTTAAACACATTGATACAAACTACAACTCACAAAAGTTATGTTCTTTTACAGAGCTAAGGGTTACATTCTTTCACAAATTGGTATCAGCACCACGGTTTCTATAACCTTGGCGACTGAAGAAGCTATGAAGGATGTCATCAAACAAAGCATAAGTGAAAAAGTTCGATTGTGATGGAGACTACATTCTGTGGAAGGAAAAGCTGCTAGCTCACTTAGATCTCCTGGGTCTTCTCGAAGGTCTTGAAGAAGTAGAGGAAGTTGCTGTTGGTGGAGAGTCTGCTGGTGGTACTGGAGAAGGAGAAGTCACTCCCACACCGAAAGTTTCTGAACTTGAAACCAAATATCTAAAAGAGAAGAGGGGAAAGGCCAGATCTACTATCATCTTAAGCGTGAAGAACCGTGTTCTAAGGAAGATCATCAAGGAGAAAACAGCAGCAGCTATGCTCAAGGTGTTAGATGGTCTGTTTATGGGGTCTGCTCGGAGGATTCTGGGAATGGATATCATCAGGAACAAAAAGAAGGGAACATTATAGTTGTCTCATGAGAACTATCTTGAGAAGGTGATGCGTACTTACAAGATGGAGGATTGTAAACATGTAAGCACTCCTCTTTGAGCAAACTTTAAACTGAGAGAAACTACTGAAGATGTTCTAAAAGCAAAGGAGGAGTATATGAAGCAGATTCCTTATGCAAACGCTATAGGAAGTATCATGTACCTGATGATTGGTTCAAGGCCTGATTTGGCCTACGCTGTGGGTCTTGTATGCAGATTCATGTCAAACTCGACAAAGAATCATTGGCAAGTTGTGAAGTGGGTATTGAGGTATATTCGAGGATCAAAGATGGTTTGTTTGCAGTTCAAGAAGTCTGATAAGTTTGAATCAAGTGGTACTGCGACTCTGACTATGCGACGGATCCAGATAGAAGAAGATCAGTAAGTGGGTATGTGTTCACATCAGGAGCGAACACAATAAGTTGGAAATCAGGATTTCAGTCTTTTGTTGCTTTGTCTACAACCGAGGCTGAGTACATGGCCTTAAATGAGGCAGCAAAGGAAGCTATATGGTTGAAAGGTTTGTCTCAAGAGATGGGGTTCAAGCAGAGTTTTGTTCAGGTAATGTGTGATTCACAGAGTGCCATTGCTTTGGCGAAGAACCTTGTGTTCTACGAAAGAACAAAACATATTGATGTTAAGTGTTCATCAAAGAAAAGATAGAAGAAGGAAAAAATCAAGTGGATAAGATCTCAACAATCTGGAATCCAGCTAATATTCTTACAAAGAGTGTACCAGTGAGTAAGCTTCATGATGTGTTGAAGCTTTTCAGGGTCTCAAGTCACTAAGAGACCAAGAATCCGAGAAAGAAAATCCAAGTAAACTAAGAAAGAAGAGTATGGGCACAAAAAGTATATACCAAGGAGGAGTTTTATGGAATTGGTCTACACTTTGGGGCTCTCAAGCCCAAGTAGTGTTCTGGCGCAACAAGAAAAACGATATAGGTTTGACTGGACAAAGACAAAAAGGAGACTGGAGCTCTTCACTCTCTCTCTCATGGCGTCATCTTGTCTATGAAGTACATACAAACGGAGGAGGCGAATTGCAGCTCTGATAATCGCCGACTCTAGAAGATGTACAAGAAGAAGGAACAGCAAACACGAGAACTCTGACATTGTCCTGAAGAGGTGCGCCCAATGTCAGTAAGCTCTTAGGGTTTTGTCAAGTCTCTATAAAAATGGAACCTTATGCGAAGTTGTTGGTTAGAGAGAACAAGTTGTAAGTGAGATATAGAGAGATTTTAAGAACATTAAGGGCTCTAGTTTGAGCAAAGTTTCTTAGTGGATTTCCGAGATATTTCTCGGCGAGATGTAGGGCGAGGTGAAGGGCCTGAACTCGTTAAATCTCTTGTGTCTTTACTTACTTGCATAATCATAACTAAACAAACAAGAGAGTTGAGAGCTAAACACATCGATACAAACTACAACTCACAAAAGTTATGTTCTTTTATAGAGTTAAGGGTTACGTTCTTACACAGTCCATCATAACAAATTGTATCAAATCTCAAAGTACAAATGTCTTTGATTTGACAGGAAGATTGTTATGATAAATAGGCAATCTATGTCCCACATCGTAGAAGACAAAAAAAATTAAGATATGTAATTAGCGTCCAACTCTACTTAAAATGAATTATTTTGGAAAGTAACATTCCCAAATAAAATAACAAATCCATGAAGGCTTTGGTTCAAAATAACATGGAATTGGGCATCTGGATTATGATGAATATATGGCTCTAGTTAAGCGTCTCACCCATAAAGACAATATTTTATGTCATAACGGTGTACTAGACTTTGACCCGCACATCCGTGCGGGTAATTTTTCATTTTATTAATTGTAATTTTTTAAAATATGTTAATGTACTAATTCAATAATTTTTCATATTGTATTCATATACTACTTTCATTTCAATATGATATAAGTTATACTTATAAAATCTCTAGAAATAACGTAGAACTTTTTTATATAACAAAAATTTATTTAATTTTAATTTATAATAATAATATATTACCAATTACTAAATTAATGAATGCATTTATTTAAAAATATTTAAAATCTTAGTAAGATCTTGTTAGATTTTTTATAATAGATTTTGCTGTACTGGTTTATTATTAATATCCTAATAATAATTTAAAATATTAGAAATTTTTATATTTAGTAGATTAATGTAAATAATCAGATAAATGTAATTGTTTGAAATGGACCTAGTATGACTTTTTTATGGTAGATAAAAATTGTACTTCTCTTTTAATAGAGATGTGGTGTCATTGTTTGAATTGGATCCCAATGGGACTGCTTCTTTGATTAAAATGAGAAATTTGCGACTCTCCAAAACATGGACTCACCTGCAGCGCCTGTGCAATACAAACCTGATGCTGTTAATACACATACGGCATCTGATGATAATACATATATAAGTGGTTAGGTGGGTGTGTAATTTCATCAGTCATTGATACCACTATTTGTGGGCATGAAAAGGGATCAAATCCGATGCTTCTGAAATGGGAATTCAATAATTTTCTTTCCTGACTCTGGACTTTGGTGAATACGGAGTATTGGCCTTTGCTAGCCTCCCTTTAAAATCATGCACTATTTTGTCTATGCTGTTATCGCGACGAGAAATATGCTAATGTTTTTTCCTGATTTCTTGCTTTGTGTTTTTTTGTTGAATTCTTGTGATGATGCTAAAATGCTTTCTAGTGTGTTAATATAGAACAGGTAGGGATATAACTGTAAGCGTCTACCCATCTTCAAAAGTGAACTTCCACGCCCGTTCACTCGAATTGTGGGTCCACTACCTGGCCGATGGTCAGTGCGACAATTTTTTTGAGGCTCGCAAAACTTGTTTTACAATACTATGTAATCTTTCGATCTTCTAAAAATTAATTCACCGACCATAGGCCAATAGTGGAACCCACATACCGAATGGGAAGGTGTGGAGACTTACTAATGGAGTGGTTCAGACCCTAAAATTGGGTAGAAGTATGTCTTGATGAAAAAAAGGACGTTGCGTTCTCTTAGTTTGGATGCCTGTAACATTCTATTTTTAATATTTGTAGCTAAACTAGTTCTTCTAAACTTTCCACATACACAACCATAAGTTAAAAATCAGCACTGTACAGTAATATAATAAAATGTGGTTTAGTACCCGTTTCTTCTTTTGTTTCTACTCGTCATGTTGAACGTGCTGGCATTTTTTTAGTTTCTTATGACCTGGATAGAGATTACGAATTTATCTCCGTCAACGCTGCCTACTAATTAAGAATAATAGTTAGTTAAACACGCTTCAGACGAGTTCATAGTATAATGGTATTTGGGAGGTTGATATCCATTAGAGGAAGGATCTCCGCTTATTAAGCATAACAAGTAATAGTGTTACAGAAGCAGAACAAGTAACCATTGAAATGAAACAACTCTCATCTAATTTTTTTATGCTAAATGCTAAATTAGTTCAAAGAGAAAGTGTGTTCTTTATTTGATGATGATGATGACAAACTGGTCATTCTAAGTTTATTGATTATGTTAACAAAATAATTATACAAGAGAAAGGAAAAGTAGAGAGTCCTTGAATACAGACAGAGCAAAAGCAATAAGTTATTCGTCGTCTTTGTTGAGATACTAAGATAACATTCCGATTTATGGTATATGTGGACATGTTTAAGATGTTTGATTTGGTTACATATGTCATCAAAGTATATTTTTTTATCACACACATCTGTTTACTCCAGAATTAAACATGTTTGCACTTGACTTATCAAGAAGTGAGTCACGATACTGTGTGAATAATACCAAAACACGGGAAATGTCATATAGTGATTGCATGAACAGTAAATAAGACATTCATATCTTGAAAAAATTAACGTAACGCATATTACACGAAATGGGACACACGGATTAAAAGAACGAACGTAAAAATTCATTAGTAGTGGACAGTCAGGATGTTACAAGCTATTGATTTATTCCTCAATATATGGTTTCTCCCGTGGTAAAGATTAGTGGTATATATGAAAGAGTTTCTGCAATTATTATTATCAATTATCATTCATTTTCAATGAAACAATACATCAAAAGAAAAAAAATATATACGTTTACTGGATTTGAAGTTGACAATTACATGAAAAAGACAGAGAAAGAACATACAAGAGTAGCTGGTAAAAGGCGGAACATTAAAACGCTGGGAGGAAAGAAATGCCAAAGCCAGAGTTGTTCAACAAAATCAACCTAGATAGACCAGGCGCTATAACATCTAAACCAATGTCCATTGGTTTGTCAGCACTTCCGAAAGCAAACTTGTAAGATCCATTGCCAAATTTCTGGATGGTGAAGGTGCTGTCACTGCTTGACTCCGATCCCGACAGGACTACTTCTTTGACTGGCAATGAGCAATCTGCCACTCTCCAAATCCCAGACTCATCGCACTCGTCGGCCCATGGGAACCTAATGTTAAGCTCTGTTGATTCACGTACCACATCTGATGATAATATGAATTCAATTGGTATACGTACGCCCACAGTTTCATCAGACATAGATACTACTCTTTGTGGGCAAGATGTGGAATCATCTGCCTTGCTTCCGTACTTGGAAATCCATGATGTTCCTTCCGGACTCTGGACCTTGACTATATACGGAGTATAGGCCCGTAGTGGATTCCCGTTAGAATCAAGCACTGCTTCGTTTTCACCAGCAACAACATCAGATGTTATTATCGCAACCAGCAATAAATATAACATCGACTCGAAGACTCTGATTGTTTTCATCTTCTTCTTTCTTTCTTTTTCTTGCTTTGTATTTTTTTTTTTTGTTGAATTCTATTGATGGTTAGCTAGTGTATTTATAGAGGTAAATTATTATATAATGGGGTTCAATTCATATTTTCTCCTAGCCATTTTAGAACGTGCTTACATTTATTTATTCCTTACTACCTCGATATTATATAGACTATGAATTGATCTCCGTCAACGCTCCCTACGAAATTAATAAATAATTAATTAAACACGCTCCAGGCGAGTTTAATTATAATGGTCTTCATTACAATGCCAGGCTTTTTTTCTAAAGAAAGTTATATCTACTTGAAATGTGGAACGTGCTTCTGAGGCTCTTACAACTTATTTTTTTCTCCTTTTAAAACCTTGAGATTTACGAGTTAGGTTGCATGGAAACTCCGGTCAAGGTCCGTTTACTGTTTCGGAAACGTTTTGGAATCAGAATCTCTTAGAAACTTGAAAAAACTCTTTGGAAACGCATTTCTTGAAAATTTCATTTTGGAAACACGATGGAAACTTGCGATTCTGATTTGGAAACTCGCGATTTTCTGACTAGAAATGCGAAATAATAACTATTTGGTATTTGATGTTAGCGATTACATGTTTATTAATTTATATTTTAATATTATCTTTCGATATTTGTAATCATTTTCGTATAATAATTTGATTTCGAATTAAATCGCTCCATAAATTTATAGAATGATAACATGTGTTAGTTTTCGAATTATTGATTAGAATTTTTATAATGTAAAGAAAAATAACATTTCCATTACTTGGTTTTCTTTCTTAGATAAATCAAATAAAAAATTAAGTTTACATGTTAATTAATCACACACATATATATATATATATATATATATTATAGATGTTTCTAAAACGTTTTCATTTCTTATTTTCTTTAAAATCACGTTTTCATGTTTCGAAACGTTTCGTTTCCACGTATCCGTTTCCGTTTCCATGCAACCTAGTTTACAAGCGTATCTCAGTCAACTCTACTGGTAGCATGTGGAGAGTTGACATTTCGTAAGAGGGAGGCTCTCCCCACTTATCCGAACCTAGGGATGTGCATAAAATGTATAAGCTGAAATCTGAACCAAATCCGAACCGAAAAATCTTACTCCCTCTGTTTTGTTATAGATGACGTTTTATCACTTTTGTTTTGTGTCAAATTATTTGACGTTTTAAAACTTCTAGATAGAATAAAATGATTTTTGATTTTATTTACCTTTTATTTTCTATAACATTTAACTAATGAATGGTTAAAAAGAATAAAATAGACAATATATTAGCTTTTTAAATTAGTGTGCAATCTCCTAAAACATCATTTATAACAAAACAGAGAGAGTATTTGTATCGGGTACAAAATGTAAAAAATATCTGAATGAATTTTGTACGGTGTTACAAAACATATCCGAATTCGAACTTCTATTAATCGAACCTCTACAAGTGAGTCACACTAATCATGTCTCTCTCTCTGTTTCTTGCTTGTATTATCTGTCATCTCCGTCCATTTGCACATGCAGGAACCAGGTAAAGAAGCTGTAGATTGTTCAGCCTGTGGTTCTTCAGGTTTTTCCATATCAGGAGACTTGAATTTGCTAGACAATACTATCATGACAAGTGATGCTCGGTATATCATTCTTGTCGAAAAGGTATACTCTTGGATATTTCATCGGCTTGTGGAAGATCGTGTTTTCAATCACATTCCTTGTGTGTTCATCACCGCCAAAGGGTATCCGGATATTGCCACAAGGTCAACAAAATCTTGAACTCAGACAACAAAACAAATGTTGAGCATCGATATTGAATAGCTTGGAAGTTGAATGGTATAGGTTCTTCCTTCATCGGATGAGCACAACATTTCCTGATCTGCCAATTCTTGCTCTAGTAGATTGGTGAGAGCATAAATAAACATACATTCTAAAGTTTAGTGGTCTCATAACTTTACAACTGACAAGCTTGTCTAATACCAATTGCAAGGAATCCAGTTGGGTTAGCTATACTCTGAACCTTTAAGTTTGGGAGCATAGGAATGGGTCTTGAAGCTTACAGATATGGTAAAAAAAAAGACTCAAAGTTTGCATCACATTATTCCCCCAAACTCCAAGTCTATGTAATGATGGTTTTGTAACAACCCACTCACTCCCACCACCTACCACCCACTCCACTTATTTCCACCTCTCATTTTCTTCCCACCAAACCAATAATTATAGAAAAGAAAAAGGGAGAAGAAAGAAACGGGAGAAGAGAGGAAGAAGAGAAGAAGAAGAGGAGAGAGAGGAGAGAGAGGAGAGAGAGAAAGTCGCCGGCAGAGCACGCCACCGGAGCCACTGCACCCTCAGACCGTGTACAGCTCGTCGCTGCCTTTCTCCGGAGTTGGTAAGCACCGGAAACCACCACCCATAGAGTTTTATTTTCGTTCGTTTAGTAAAATGTCCATAACTTTCAAACCGTGACGAATCTGGTAAATCTGAGACTACCATCGCGTTCCTCTCGTCGAGACGAGTCCGTAGACACCAGAATTGCCCCGATCGGACACCGGACGAAGCCGCACGCGCCTCCGGAAGTTTCGTCAACCGCGCGCGTGCATCCACGCGCCGCCGCCGGACCACTGCCGGACCACCGCCGGACCACCGCCGGACCACCGCCGGACCGCCGCAGGACCACCGCCGGACCATCGCCGGACCACCGCCGGACCACCGCCGGACCGCCGCCGGACCGCCGCCGGACCGCCGTTGACCGGCGAGTTGACCGATTGACCGGTTTGACCGGTTTGACCGGTTTAATTCGGTTTGGTTCGGTTTAATTCGATTTTCGGTTTAAATTGATTTCGGTTTGGTTAAGGAAAACCGGTTGGTTTAATTCAATTTCAATTTGGATAAGGTTTGACCAGGGTTGACTTTGACCTGCGATTTGACTTTTTGACCGGGCTACCGTTTACCCGTTTTAACCCGTTCGAAAGGCGTTCTGACACGATTTTTCGATCTGATTTCAGATTTGGAGTCTATTTGAGCCCCAGGAGTCCACAAATACCACTTTCCCACATTGCTAAGGTGAGGGTCTATTCCGCAAATCCCGAACAAGTATTAGAATTCGTCCTATTGTCGTTTAGTTCGAAACATGTTCCGTCTGATTGAAATCGAGTCTTGCGTGGTAGTTAGTTCATTCATTGTAAACCGGAACTAGGGGTCTAGATGATTCAACTATTGATATGATTGAGTGATGCTAAGTGATGTTATATATATGTACGTATACATAGTTATGAGTAGGGACTATGTGTGAGAGCGGGAGTTCGGAGATGTCCGAGCCGCCAGCGCAGAGACGTCTGTGCTTCGTCACGAGGACTGGCCGCCAGCCCAGAGATTGTCTGTGACTGCTACGCTACGAGCCGTAGGATAAGAGATCGTCTGGTGACTGCTTCGCCACGGGTAGAGGCCGCCAGCTCAGAGATTGTCTGATGCCACTTCGCTACGAGCCGCCGGTGTAGAAATCGTCTGTGACTGCTACGCCACGGGAATAGGCCGCCGGTACAGAGATTGTCTATTACTGCTACGCTACGAGCCGTAGGATAAGAGATCGTCTGAGACTGCTTCGCCACTAGGATGAGTTGCCGGTACAGAGACGTCTGTGATTACTTTGTTATGGTTTGGGACGTGATACAGAGATGGCTGCATTCGACACGGGGTTAGGGTGCGGGGGTACAGAGACATACTGTACTAGCCACGCGTAGCATATTTATATATCCGTAGAGGAGAATGCAGAGCGTATGGCTTATCTATGTGCTGTCATTGCATTGGTTGTTTTGTGTGATGTCCTAGACATCGTGTTTGCTCATGTTAGTGCTAAACTTCCATAGTGGGAGTTCTTTTACCCGAGTCAGTGGTTTGCGTTTAGCATCCCATACCTCACTGAGTGACTTCCCCGTTGCTCACCCCTCATTCCTTTCCCCCTTTCAGGTGATACTGACGATCAGGATTGATCATATCGGGCTGGTGCTTTTGGGACTGTTTTCTACGCTGTTTTTCCAGACTTAATTTATAATATTACCAACTTTATTCGAGTTTATGTATCATTTGGATTTATGAGATTTGGATTTTATGTATAATTATAAAAATGGTATTTCAGACAATTAATATTATTATTATATTATTACGTGAGATGCGGGTCTCACAATTTGGTATCAGAGCGGGTTCCATCCCGGCTCCGACCCGGGATGGCGATTCGTGGAGACCCGATTACATCGATTAAAAAAAAAAAAAAAAAAAACGATTTTTCGGAAATGTTTTTGGGAATTTGGGTATTTTAAAAAGAAAATGAATAGCACCTTTCCGTGAGTATTATTCCTTGAATAATGTTGGTATTCAGTTACAATAGAAGTTAATCAGTTTTGGTTGAAGGTGAGTCAGCTCACACTTTATTCGACACGGGAGCTTCGCGCAGCTTTGTGAGCCCACGTTTGGCTAAATCTTGGTCTTTTCGATTTGTCTTTAAGCCAAAGACTAAGCAAATTCAGACCGCTAGCGCAGAGAGATTGGGAACCGTTGGCATTCATCGTGGTGTACCAGTTACACTTGGAGGGATCGAGTTTGATGGAGATTTGGCAGTTTGATCATGACTTGAATTCGGGACGAATTCCTTTGTAGTGGGGGAGAATTGTAACAACCCACTCACTCCCACCACCTACCTTCACCCACTCCACTTATTTCCACCTCTCATTTTCTTCCCACCAAACCAATAATTATAGAAAAGAAAAAGGGAGAAGAAAGAAACGGGAGAAGAGAGGAAGAAGAGAAGAAGAAGAGGAGAGAGAGGAGAGAGAGGAGAGAGAGAAAGTCGCCGGCAGAGCACGCCACCGGAGCCACTGCACCCTCAGACCGTGTACAGCTCGTCGCTGCCTTTCTCCGGAGTTGGTAAGCACCGGAAACCACCACCCATAGAGTTTTATTTTCGTTTGTTTAGTAAAATGCCCATACCTTTCAAACCGTGACGAATCTGGTAAATCTGAGACTACCATCGCGTTCCTCTCGTCGAGACGAGTCCGTAGACACCAGAATCGCCCCGATCGGACACCGGACGAAGCCGCACGCGCCTCCGGAAGTTTCGTCAACCGCGCGCGTGCATCCACGCGCCGCCGCCGGACCACCGCCGGACCACCGCCGGACCACCGCCGGACCGCCGCAGAACCACCGCCGGACCATCGCCGGACCACCGCCGGACCACCGCCGGACCGCCGCCGGACCGCCGCCGGACCGCCGTTGACCGGCGAGTTGACCGATTGACCGGTTTGACCGGTTTAATTCGGTTTGGTTCGGTTTAATTCGATTTTCGGTTTAAATTGATTTCGGTTTGGTTAAGGAAAACCGGTTGGTTTAATTCAATTTCAATTTGGATAAGGTTTGACCAGGGTTGACTTTGACCTGCGATTTGACTTTTTGACCGGGCTACCGTTTACCCGTTTTAACCCGTTCGAAAGGCGTTCTGACACGATTTTTCGATCTGATTTCAGATTTGGAGTCTATTTGAGCCCCAGGAGTCCACAAATACCACTTTCCCACATTGCTAAGGTGAGGGTCTATTCCGCAAATCCCGAACAAGTATTAGAATTCGTCCTATTGTCGTTTAGTTCGAAACATGGTCCGTCTGATTGAAATCGAGTCTTGCGTGGTAGTTAGTTCATTCATTGTAAACCGGAACTAGGGGTCTAGATGATTCAACTATTGATATGATTGAGTGATGCTAAGTGATGTTATATATATGTACGTATACATAGTTATGAGTAGGGACTATGTGTGAGAGCGGGAGTTCGGAGATGTCCGAGCCGCCAGCGCAGAGACGTCTGTGCTTCGTCACGAGGACTGGCCGCCAGCCCAGAGATTGTCTGTGACTGCTACGCTACGAGCCGTAGGATAAGAGATCGTCTGGTGACTGCTTCGCCACGGGTAGAGGCCGCCAGCTCAGAGATTGTCTGATGCCACTTCGCTACGAGCCGCCGGTGTAGAAATCGTCTGTGACTGCTACGCCACGGGAATAGGCCGCCGGTACAGAGATTGTCTATTACTGCTACGCTACGAGCCGTAGGATAAGAGATCGTCTGAGACTGCTTCGCCACTAGGATGAGTTGCCGGTACAGAGACGTCTGTGATTACTTTGTTATGGTTTGGGACGTGATACAGAGATGGCTGCATTCGACACGGGGTTAGGGTGCGGGGGTACAGAGACATACTGTACTAGCCACGCGTAGCATATTTATATATCCGTAGAGGAGAATGCAGAGCGTATGGCTTATCTATGTGCTGTCATTGCATTGGTTGTTTTGTGTGATGTCCTAGACATCGTGTTTGCTCATGTTAGTGCTAAACTTCCATAGTGGGAGTTCTTTTACCCGAGTCAGTGGTTTGCGTTTAGCATCCCATACCTCACTGAGTGACTTCCCCGTTGCTCACCCCTCATTCCTTTCCCCCTTTCAGGTGATACTGACGATCAGGATTGATCATATCGGGCTGGTGCTTTTGGGACTGTTTTCTACGCTGTTTTTCCAGACTTAATTTATAATATTACCAACTTTATTCGAGTTTATGTATCATTTGGATTTATGAGATTTGGATTTTATGTATAATTATAAAAATGGTATTTCAGACAATTAATATTATTATTATATTATTACGTGAGATGCGGGTCTCACAGGTTTTTGCTATGCTTTAGCTTGCAATGTTAAGTGGATTGGGCTCCGAGGAGATGATCTTAACCTGATACCAGAAGAGTCTTTGGTTCCTCTGAAGGCAAAGGACTCGCAGATTGCTAAAAGCTTATTGTCCTCCAAAATCTTGCAGGTGAAGCAAATAAGTTTATTGAATGAAACTCTTGAGATTTGAATCCATGATCTACGAACTAAAACAATCTTTTTTTTGCTCCTGACAGGAGAATTATTGAGAAGAGTTGTCACTGATGATCGAAACTGGTGCTCTGTATTGCTATGGTTATATCTATCTCGGAAAATATATAGCCACCAAGAGCGTGCAGGGCAATTACATATAAAATAAATATACACCAACTTGTAATTTTCTACAAAATCAATAGAGAATTGTTTGTTTCTGCTTTTTAAAGAGATTAGTTCAACTTACTATGGTGAAGTTTTATGCAAACACATTAGAATGTATGTAGATTACAAAACACAGCAAAATTTTCAAAATGAAAGGGTGATATTGGTAATACATACGGGCATGGTGATGATTCAGTAACAAAACTTGTCCTAATCTCCACTGTCCTATGCAGGTATAAATGATAATTAGCCTCACTTGTTTTTTGATACGAGACTGATCTTCTTTCCCTCCACAACAAACTTCCCACTTCCACCCAGCTGCAACAACGATAGATTAGGCATAAGATAAACTTCCCACAATTCCACAGCTCAATTTAGGTAGGCATAAGTAACATGATAGATTTTTCAACATAAGCTAAAATTAGTATTACCTTAAGTTTCAAGTAAGCAATAGCATCTTTTCTTGAAGAGAACTCTGAGAGAACAGATGGTGCATGTTCATCGATTAGAGACTTAAGCTGTTTCAGCTTCATGGATCCACCACTACCAGCCTCCTGAGAATGCAAGACAATACGTGTGAGATATGTTGTAGAAGACAGTAACTATTCAAAGTAAATTGACAACATACCTTTTTAAGAATCAGCTTGCATAGGTTCTTCAACTTGATTTTGGGTTCAGTGATTTCATCGCGCTTCCTTTTTGCTGGGAGAGACTTCTCGATAACAGAGTCCTTCTCATCATCCTCTTCACTCTCTTCTTCCTTTTCCTCTTCCTCTTCCTCAGTATCATCATCATCACTATTATCAAAAGATGTTTTCTTTCCTTGGTAACGAACACCGGCTATTTTCTTTGGCCGGTCCTTGATACCCAGTCCTTGTTTTCCAGCCGTGGCTTTATCCTGCAGACATCATTTCCAGAGCGTTAATATATCCTATTAATACCTGTTTTCTAAGAAAAGCTTGAGAACAAGAGACAGACACATACCTGAACCATGTTGTAGAGATTCTCTTGATCGTCCTCACAAAACATTTTTCTCTCGTTAGACTTCGATGATTTCTTTTTGCCAGACTTAGCTCCAAGAAGACCACCCGAGACAAACCCGGATTTAAATCCCCACCAGTCAGATGATGGTTCTTCGATTTTCTGTTCTGTTCAGTCCAAAAGATCAATAAATATTTTCAGCTCAAAGAAATCAAAGTCGCACCATTTCAAGATTTCAAGACAATCCAATCACCTTTAACACTAGCATGCTGGTCCTCAGATATAATTTCAATCTCCATAGTATCGGCTACGTCACAAACCGCAGGAGAAGGCTCCTCAGTTCGCTTAACCTACAAAACAGTTGGTTTTTTAAAGACCAAGTTAGACTAGCACTTTCAAAATGCGTTTCGTTATAATAATTGTAATAGCAAAATAACAATATGCATAAGTTATCAGTAATGCTAATACACATAAAGCTTGTTCATGAGCAGATCACACAATGGGATAAATAGATGAAAAGAAACCTTACCAGTATTCCTTCAAGATCTTTAGAAGAGTAAGAATTGACAAGCTTCCCCTTCTCTCTACGTTTATACCTACAAGTAGAGAACAAATAACACTCAAACACAATGCGGCAGAGAATTGCTAAAGGGATATATATATATATAGATATATATATATATATATATATAAGAATATATATAACAACCTTCCTTGTGGACGAGTAACCTTAGCAACCTTGGACTTGACAGGCTCAGATTTGCCAGCTTCATCTTCACTTTCAGCTTCCTTCTCCGAAGCTGTTACATGCCACAGTACACACAATTCATTATGATAATCTAAGTGACATAACTTCAAAATAGTTGAAAGTAAAAATATACCATCATCTTTCTTGCTAGGTGCTGCTTGCTGCAAATAACACACAAGAATAATGATTAAAATCATTTCTAACGAGATTAGTAGAAAATAAAACAAAGGGCAGGGCCAATACCACTTTCAACTTCTTGAGAATGTTATCGAACTGAGTAGTATCGAATGCCCATGGATTAGGCTTATCGACACCAACACCTGGTCACAATGTTCAAATCATTAGTCCTCCTATTACATATATTACAGAAATTTATAGTGGGAGAATTAAATCCAAATTCCACAACTTCATATTCACAAAGCTTAGAGTATTTGTAATGGCAATTCAATACAACTACAGTGGGAGAATTAAGAAAAATAGAAGAAGAGACAAACCAGTTGTGTCTTGCTTGTTCTTGACTCGGACATAGCCTTTGATCCCTTGTTTGTCTTTACCTAGTCCTTCTCCTTCTTCCCATCCCTAAAAAAAACCATCACCATTCCAAATATTAGATCTTTTTGAGAATTTACTAAAGCTTATTAGATGATCATTTAGGAAAAATCTGAACTAACCATGGATTTCATTAGCCGGAAAGCGGCGGATTCCTTTAGGATTCCGACGTACTTGACCGGAGCTTCTGGCGCCGCCATCTTCTCTTCTTAGTTTCTCCGGCGATCGATTTGCAGATAATCCCTCGCCGCCGTTTCGATGGAGCTCAAAAGAAGAGAGTGGGGCGAGGGAGTTTAGGGAAACTAGGGAGGAGCAAAACCTAAAGCCGACAGAAGTGATGAGCAATTATACGCTACGACGCGACCTTCTGTAAAGTTTAGTGGAAACGCGACATGATCGACGGTAAAGATCCAATCAAATTTAAAATGGGCTATGTTATAGGCCCAATATAACGCACTTAAGAAACCCATGAAAGCCCATCTTAAAGTATTTTAAAAAAATTAAAAAGGAAAAACAGAGTGGCTGATTGAAATCAGAGAAGAAATGGCTATGGCTACTTGTACTCACCTATCTTCTTCGCCTTTCTTTCAATCTCTATTTACTAAAAAACCACTCCCTCTCTCCACGGCGAAGATCAGCGTTCATGGGTTCTCACCACGGAGGCCAAAGTCTCTCTCTTTATCCTATCGTTCTTCAGTCTCAGCTTCGGCTGCTTCTTCCGCCGTCGACGTCACTGAACAGAAGAAATCAGTCAGAACACTTCCGTTTCGAGTAGGTCACGGGTTCGATCTGCATAGGTTAGAGCCAGGGTACCCTCTGATCATAGGCGGGATTGATATCCCTCACGATAGAGGCTGCGAAGCTCACTCCGATGGTTAAAGTTTTGACCTTTTGAATAAGATTGAATTGAACTTTGCGCTTTGTTGTGTGGTGATGTTTGGGTTTGGTGTGCAGGGGATGTGTTGCTACATTGTGTAGTGGATGCAATCTTGGGAGCTTTAGGGCTTCCTGATATTGGTCAGATCTTCCCTGACTCTGATCCTAAGTGGAAAGGAGCTGCTTCATCTGTCTTCATCCGAGAAGCTGTAAGCTTTCGCAGCTTCCCTTTGATGTTTTATTAGTGTTCTTTTCTTTTTATGCAGTGCAGACCAGTTTACAGTCTGGTTCAAGAAGCTAATGCCTTGTGGAATTTACTTAGTTTGCAAGCTGTTAGTTAATTAGTTAGTTAATAATATCAAGGTTCTGCAATACTCTTTAGTACAATCTTTTCACCTATAGACAAGTAGATGAGATATGTGGATTCTTAAGAAGAAAAATAATCGACTTTCAACTTTTAGTCCAGTGCCTTTTGTGATCACTTAAACTATGTATAATCTTACCGCTCTTGTATTTGCATACTTGAGTTCTATCTTGCAAAGTCGTGGCATAACTCATGTTTAGAGTAAGGTTTCTGCTTCTTGGGCTGACAATACTGTTACATTATTTCCTTGGAGGCAACATATATGACTTGATGTTTTAAGTATATGAAATCATAGGGTTTGTTTCTTGTCTGGCCTTTTACATTTTGGGTCAGTTTAGTGTAATTTCTTTGTTGTGATTGGTTGTGAATCTTGATTGCATGGAAGCTTTAAACTTTAAATGATGATCACTTGTAATTAGCTGATCATCATTTCTTGATGATTTTACATAGTTATAACAGAAAAATATGTTCAAAATGAATCTTAAAACGAGGTTTTGTTTGTCTTTATGTGTCAGGTGAGACTTATGGACGAGGCAGGGTACGAGATAGGAAACCTAGACGCCACACTGATTCTACAGAGACCAAAGATAAGTCCACACAAAGAGACGATCCGATCCAACCTGTCCAAGCTTCTTGGTGCAGATCCTTCTGTTGTGAACTTAAAAGCCAAAACCCATGAGAAAGTTGATAGCCTTGGAGAAAACAGAAGCATTGCAGCTCACACTGTTATTCTCCTCATGAAGAAGTGAGCCAGTTTTTTATCATATTCCTTAAATGTATCATTCTCATAAATAAAAGAAAAGAAGAAGATATTTTTAATGTACGTTCACACTTGCTGTAATCACACCATACTTTAGAGCCTTATTAATAGAAACAAGGGAAATCGAATCATGTGATGATGTTGATTCATTAACGGAAAAATGATTTCGTTTTTTCATTTTGTATATATTTATGGAAACTGCTATGCAATTCTCTCTGCATCTGTCATTTTTCATCTTCTGACATTTCATCACAAAAAAGCTGCCATTTTTTTTATTATTATTTATAAGATTTTTTGATATGACACAAGTAAAACTAAAACATCATATTACTCTTTAGTTACTAAGTCCACTTCTAGCAAATATTAAAAGTTACCATATGCCTTTTTGGTCACTTGAAACTCTTAGGAGATTATGCAACCATGATGGTAAGGGTCATGCTCGCATACACAAATCTGATGAGGCGTAGTACCACAAAGACAATGGTTTCCACGAGAACCCTCTAACCTCTCACGTCCCCTTTCTTCCATCCTCCTCCTTGCAGCAGCGGTTTCAGCTTCTTTTTTGGGATCGTAAGGTCCAAATGTCGCCATTTCAGCATTGGCCCATCTCCTTTCGAGTTTGGTGAGGATCTTCCTGCTGTCAAAATCTCCAATCACCGTTAGTTTTCCATCTCTTGAGTCCATGGTTATTGTTGTGACCCCTAAAAGCAATAGGAAAGTTTTTGGCTTTCATCTTTGCATAGAAAAACTTATGAAGCAAGACAAAGGGTCAAAATGAAAGCTTTCATTTTGCAAATGAAAACCTTGGTAAACACACAATCAAATTCAACTTTTTGAGGTCTTCAATTCATAACCCACAAAGAATACCAAAAACAGAGTGAATGTGTAATGACCAGAGTTTATGTTCTTCCTTTAAAAAAACCTGTAATGAACAAGACAAAATGAATGTGTGTAATCAAAAGCTTTGTTTTCTCAATAAAAACTCATGAACAAGACAAAAGGTAAGACTCATGTCTCATTGGTTTCCATTCATAACCCATAAAGAATCCCTATAAACAGAGAATGTATGTAATTAAAAAAAAAGCTTTGTTTTTTCAATAAAAAGAACTCATGAACAAGGAAAAAAAAGTTTTGTCTTGTCAAAAGAAAAAACTCAAGAAGGAGACAAGATAAAAAGAAAATTGTTTTGATGTGAATTACCATGAAAGTCAGCAACTGTTCTAATGATTTCCCTCTTGGATCTCTCGCCATAAACATCCATCATCACAACCATTTTCTGCAGAAAACCCACCATTATTTAGAATACTTTACAAATCAAAAAGACTAATCTTAAAGTACTTTGTAAATCATATAAATTACATTCATTTTCTTCATAGAACGGAGCAGAGAATATTAGAGAAAACCAAAAGTCTATGCTTTCTAATTCCAAAATGTGAACAAGCCCATCTTTTAATATACCAAAACAATAGACCGCCACATAAAAAGCGGTTTTAGCAGAAGACTAAAATTGCAACTGTGCTCGCCCCGTTACTGATACCAACCAAATGTTTTTTTTTTCTTCTCAAGAAGAAAACAAGACTGTGTAGATCACTCGCGAGAATTGGCGTGTGGAGTTTTCCAGATTTATCTTTTTATGTGTTTCTGTGTTCTTCTGTGTGGCAATTTCTACTTTTGTAATGTGCAAATGATGTGTGAAAGTTGATCAGTAATTCTTTCTATTTTTAGTATTACCTTTTCCCACCTTTTTCTAATTTTGTCAAAGACATTTCTCCGAAGGTTTGCATTTTGGTTTATTTTATTTTTTCAAGCATATTTGTCTGAATCAATTAGTTGTATATACATAAAATGGTAACTAATTAGGTAGGTAGGTGGGCACTAGTTTTCCAAATTTGCAGAATTGGTTGAGGAATGAAGGTGTAGTTACGTTTTTATCTTTCTCTTCGGTTTTGTTAGCAAAAGTTCGAATAGAGAATGTCAAACGTGTTTCAGTGATATTCAGTGATATTTTGGAGAGATTGAGATAGTTTAGCTGGAGTGTGTTCTTTGTAATGTATTAATCAAAATATCTGGAAATGTGGTTAGTAATTGAAATGTGATCAATTAAACAAATTTAGGGTGTGACTGGTAACCATAATAAAAACATTAGGAATGGATAGGAAAAAATGAGTAGGAATAAAATTTGTGGAATGATGAGGAATGCTGATTCCTTATCAAAATTAACAAGGAACAAATTTGTTTTATAATTCTCTACAAAAAAAGGAACGAGAAGGAATGAAAAGGAAAAACGATTCCTCATGAATGGTAATTTTTTTAAGGAATGTTAAGGAACTTAGTGTTCCTCATTGTTCCCTTGGTTACCATTCAAAGCCTTAGTGAAATCAATGTCGTTGACGATACCCATTTATTATAGTGATTAATACATTGGAATTCCTGCAAACATATGAATACATAGGATCAACGATCTATTTCTCCATGAGAACTATGATATAATACCAAATGTTTTTAAAACTATTATTTTTATCTATTTTCCTCTAAAAGTAAAGTTCAAAATTTACTTCTCCCAAATACATAGTTCGAGATCTATTTCCTCATAATAATCGAATTAGACGATTTAACATTGGTAAAGTTAAATTGTAAACTACTTAAAGTTGATGATTAACCAAATAAGATCCAATTAACAATGATTTAAACTTGATTTATACCCGATTTAAGACCTGATTTAAATATAATTTATACCCGATTTAAGGTGGATCACTATTTTTAATGAGTCTGAGTCTTAAATCAAGTAGAAATCGGGTTTAAATTGTTCTTAACTAGATCTTATTTGGTTAACTATTAAATTTACATGGTTTACAATTTAACTTAAAACAATAAACCAATATTAAATTGTTTAATTCAATTATTGTGGAGAAATAGATCTCGAACTATGTACTCAGGGGAAATTAGGTTTCAAACTTTACTTTTGGAAAGAAATAGATAGAGATAATAGTTTTGGAAATATTTGGTGATATATCATAGTTTTCGTGAGAAAATAGAAGGTTGACCCGAATACATATTACAATAAGCAACAAATACATATTGGGATGGTCTTGTGCTATTAAAATAGTTAAAGAAATATTTTTCAATGCATATTATAACCAGACAATACATATAAATCATGATGGTATTTGCAAGATATCCGAATATGTAATTTGTTTGTAATTTAGGATGTGTAGACTATGCAATTTGTTTGTACTTCAGTAAGCCACTTATACACTCGGTTTGGTCTTGTGTTATAACAATAGCTACAATAATATTTATGAATGTGTATTATAACATAATAATACATAGATAATCCGAATTATGATAGTTAGCCAGAAAATAACTTTTATATTTGTAATATAAATATGTACTACAACTGGATAATACTATTTTGAGTTTGATTTAAGTTATTAATTTAAGTTATTAAAAGAGATGAAGCAATATGTATGTGTGAGTCTTAAGCGGATATAACATAATTTATAGGCTTAAGACTTGTGATACCCAGCAAAATCTTTTTGTTAGACGAGATTGAAATGTCGGATAACTCTAAATAAAACTGATATTTTGAAGTATTTCTGATAAATAATAAGTTGATAGGAATGTTTCTATAATATTATTTGAGAAGCTATAATCCTACGCGTCGCGCTCACATTAATGGTTAATTACAAAAACACTCTTAATTAACTATAAGTATTATATCTAATTGTCATTACAAAAAATAATTAATAATTTCGGTTAGTTAAAATTTAATTTTAGTTTCCTTTTTCATTATATTTTCCAAATAACATTTATAATAAAAAGGAAATATAGATAAAACCAAAAAAAATATATTTATAAAGGAACCAAAACATATTTTATAAATATATGAGAAGGAAAACATGTTTTATATATAATGTTATCTATCTATCTATACTATTATTTTAGAAGTGAATTTGCTTATTTGTCATATTCTCCATCGTTTTAGGTAATCTTGCTTATTTGTCATGTTTTTAATTATATATATAATTTATAATATAATTAAGATAATTTATATTAATAAATTATATTCTTAGAAAATAAGATAATTTTATGCATTATGTTGTTATCTTAAAATATACCTTTCTATTATAAATTTTAAATTTCAGATATTAAAATTATAATTAAATATAAATCAAGCATAGGGTATATAATTTTGCTTATTTGGCAGGTTTTTAATAATTTTATCTATAATTTGTTTTAGCATTTAGAAATGAAAATAACAATAGATAAAAAAATGTTCTTATCTTATACATTACATATTATTACATATTAATGTTTTGTTTGCCAACATGGTTGGTTTTTATGCAATTACTATGGGAGATATCATTCATGTATCAATAGTTTTATTTATTTTGATTAGTATTATATGTAAAGTTGATTTTGGTTTAACATTCTTGTATTTTTGATTTATTTTTGTAGATTTTATAGGTTTTGATAATTCTAAGAGGTGCCTTCTATTATTTTAGAAGTGAATTTGTTTATGTGTCATATTTTTCATAATTTTAGGTAATTTTGTTATTCGTCAGGTTTTTAATAATTATATATATATATATATATATATATATATTATAGTTAAAATGAATTTCAATTGATAATATTATATTTTTATAAAATAAGATAATTCTTGTGTATGATTTTGTTATCCTGAAAATATATTTTCTTTTATAAAATTAAAAGATTAAGATATAAAATTTACAAGAGATAGTGACCAAAATAGACCTACACATTTTTTGTCCCCAAAATAGCATTTAAGGAAAAAACTGACCAAAATAAACTTTATTAAAAGGTGCAAATATAGATTATACTTCTAGGGTTAACTAATCTATACTTAAGGTTTAGAATTATTGAGTGAGATTTTGAAGGTGCAGTTTAAAATAAAAAAAACATCAAATTTTCAAAATGAAAAGGTCTATTTTAGTCATTTTGTAAGGTCTATTTCTGTGACAAAAATTTCAAAAATCTATTTGAGAGATTTTTCCAAATTATAATTAAATAGAAATCCAACAAAAACATTTGTACAGAAATATTTTCTATTTTTTTCCAAAATGTGAGTGTTATCATTTGTAACTAATTTGATGTTTGATTTAAACTTTTTGAAAACATAAATAATAATTCATTATGCTGGTTTTTGATTAATAAAATATAAACTAATAAATATTTTTAATAAATAATGAATTTGCTTATGTGTCTCATTCTCCATGACTTTAGGTAATTTTGCTTATTTATCATGTTTTTAATAATTATATATATACAGATATATATATATATATATATATATATATATTATGTAACTAAAACAAAATTTTATTAATAATATAAGATAATTCTTATGTATTATGTTTTTATCTTAAAATATATTTTCTATTATAAAATTAAAAATTACAATATAAAAATTAAAATTAAATACAAATCAAGTAAAAACATTTGTGTAAATATATTTTCTAATTTTTTCTAATATATGGGTGTTTTCATTTGTAATTAATTTGATGTTTGATTTAAAATTTTTGAAAACATACAATGTTGGTTTTTAATTACTAAAATATAAACTAATAAATACACCTAAACAATTATATTCATATGTGCGGACAAAACACCTAGTATAATATTATTTGAGAAGCCAGTTACCTATGTGTTGCATTCACGTTGACTTTCAAGATGGTTAATTACAAAGACATCTTTAATGAATTAAAAAAATTATATCTAACTGCTATTATTAACAAATAATTGATAATTTTTATCAGTTAAATTTTAATTTCAGTTACCTTTTTCCTTATATTTTCCAAATAACATGTATAATAAAAAGAAAAATACATAAAATATATACTTAGAAAGAAAAGAAAACATATTTTATGAAATATATTTTATAAATATATGAGAAAGAAAACATATTTTATATATAATAAAAACAAAAGTTCACAAAAACATTCTTGATATTAAAAAACATCTCTTTAAAACATAATCAAACGACTAAAAGTAATAAAATATTTATCAATATTAATATATTTTCAATTATTAAATTAATTTAAAGTAGCATGAACTAAAATATCTTTAATAGATTAAAAATAGTTTAACATTCCTACTATTGAGACGTTTCTTCATTTTTGCAAATTGTTTTGTCTATTTTTTTTTATTTAAGTTCATCTCAAAGATATTTTAGTCTATGTTACTTAAATTAATTAAATAATTTGCAAAACATATTAATAAATATTTTATTACTTTACATTATATATTATGTTGCTTGATTATGTTTTAAGGAGATAAGATTTTTTTTCTAATATCAAGATTGTTTTATGTGAACTTTTGTTTTCATGAGATTACATTATATATAACATATGTTTTCGTTCTCATATATTTATAAAATATATTTTCATAAAATATGTTTTCTTTCCTTTCTAAATATATTTTTATGTATATTTCTTTTATTAGAAATGTTATTGGAAAATATAAGGAAAAAGAAAACTAAAATTAAAATTTTAAATAATAGAAATTATTAATTATTTTTAATAATAGAAATTAATATGGGGAAATTTTCATGTTTACCACATTATTAGTACCACTTTTCATTTTTACCTTTAGATTTTTTAAAACTAATTAGAATCCCAAATTTTACATTTCTAAACCGTACCCCCACCCATCAACTCTAACCCCTAAGTCTTAGATTAATTAACCTAAAGGTTATAAGTGTGTTTTTCCTCTTAAAAATAAGGATAAAAGTGATTAATGTAAACATGAAAGATAGTACTATGAAAGTGGTATTTTGAAAATTTCCCATTAATAGGGGAATATAAGATTTTTAAATCATTAAAGGTGTCTTTGTAATTAACTACTCCCTCCGTTTTTTTATATTTGACGTTCTAGGATCATGCACATAGATTAAGAAACATTTAATTTTGCTTTATTTTCTAAACAAAAACATCGTTAATTATTTACCTAACCACAATTCAACCAACAACAAAATAGAAGCTATAATATCATTGGTCATCTAACATTAATTACTAATAAATTTTACATAGAAAATTGAAAACGTCAAATAATTTGAAACAAAAAAATTCCTCTAAAACGTCAAATATAAAAAAACGGAGGGAGTATAATGAAAGTTAACGTGAGCCGACACGTAGGAAATTGACTTCTCAAACAAGATGTTTATTCATTTTTGCAGAACTGTTTTGTTGAATTTTTAATTTTGACTTAAGTTTTTATATAATTTTTAGCAAATGCATTAATAAAAAATCTATAACTTTAATAAAACCTGATATACCATTAAAATTTTTTAAGATTTAATATTTCTATATTGATTTTCAAGTGTTTTTTTATATTTAGTCAACCTAATCTACCTAAAATAAAAATACATAAACCAATATGAAATTTTATGGTTAAGATTATATAGAATACTTTAACTTAACTTTTATACATCTAAATATAGAGTTATTTAGAATTTACAAAAAAATATTTATTTTAAAAATATTAATATCCATTCATGAGTTCTAAGAAAATTCAGTAATGTTAAAATGTGAAAAAAAATTCATAACTATAGTTACTTCATTTTTGGGAGAATTTCAAATTTACCACTTTTATTGTACGACTTTTCATTTTTACCTTCAGTAAAGAGACATTTTCATAAATATCATTTTTTTAAGATACAATTTTTTTTTAAATTAATTAGAATATTAAATTTTACATTTCTAAACCCTACCCCACCCTACCACCACCCCTCAACTCTAAACCCTAAATCTTAGATTAATTAATCCAAGGATTATAAATATATTTTTTCCTCTTAAAAATAAAGGTAAAATGGATTAAGGTAAAAATGAAAAGTGATACAAGGAAAGTGGTATTTTTAACAATTTCCCTTCATTTTTTCTATTACTTTTACAAATCAAAAATATCAAATTATAAAAAAATTACAAAAGTAGAATCATATATTTAAGATAAAGAACTTGATTCAATAAATAAAGAACTTGTACTTCGATTTGAAGAAATATATTTAACTCAATATAACATAAAAAATGAATAACTTAAACAATCCAAAGTTTTATACTCAGAATCAAAAGTCCAAATGCAAATAACAAAATCAATTAAAACTTTAACATATGCAGAAAATATATTATGGTTAAATTTGGATAAAGTTATTGTAATCCAACATACAAATTAATAACCAAATATACTAGATAGTATATATCTAAAACTACATGTCTAATTAAAATAATATAATATTATTTAAAATAAATTATACATATAAATTACAAAATTATTTAAATTGAAACTAAAATATTACCAAAGTTTTATAATATATTTATTTTATAAATATTTATATTTGTGCATGAGCACATAAAAATCACCTAGTATATATACATATTTATATATCTCAAAAAACTTTCCAAATGTCAATATCAAGTGGTGGAGTAATATGTATGTGTGTTACAAAATTAATCCAGATAAAATTTGTTTAGCAGCTTTAACCAGAACCTTCTACTTCTTCGGCAACATCACCTCATCTCTGGTGCTATCTTCTCCATTCTGGGTGTATGATGCGTGAGAAGAGAAGAGTGATTCCTCGAGAAAAAGAAGAATCAAGCTCGAAAACAGATGTATGGGAGAGAAAAATGTTGCGGAACTCTTCTTTGAGTCTAGACATGGTGAATTGGAAAGAGTTAGCTTTGGCTTCTTGGTCATTGATGGTGTCAAAAACAATCTCTTTCGGAGAGGAAATGTCGTCCAAGACTTTTGTGGTAGTTGATTTGTGATATTCGATTGGTGGTAGTCGATTTGTGATCTCGTTTTTGTAAAATTTTGACTGTTCTTTTAATGAATAATGGTACATTTTTTTTATAGTAAGTACAGTTATATCTTGTAGTGAAGTTAACTTTCACTATATGAAGTTCAAACCTGATTTTGGGTTTAATATTTAGTGGGCTTTCTGCTAGACTCATCTCCAACATATTGTGATGGCATTTAGATTATGATTTTCACATTCTGTTTATTCTTGGTTAAAACTTTTAGCAGTTACCAAATTCTGTGATGTATGGATAAGGAGTATCATATAAGTTCTGTGCCAAAAGAAATGATCCTGGTGTTTGAAAAATAAGGAATTCATGTAAGAATGAACAAGATCAGTACTCTGACACATGGAGGATTCTGATTTTGCCTTCGCTTTCAACGAGCCTGATTACTCAGTTTGTACTCTCAAGATGGTGACTGAGTGAGCCTTCAGCATGGGGCGATGACAGTAAGGTTGGGCATTCACTAATGATAGCCATAAAATTAGCATAGAAGCTGTCTTATATTGTAAGCAAAAAGAGAAGAAAGATGCTTATTTGTTTTTTTTTTTCATGATACCAAAGAGTTTCAGGGCTGAAATTTGTAATTTTCCCAAGCTCAAAACTAAAATATGTAATATTAGTTTTGTTTAAAGATCATTCAAACTAGAAATCTTTAACTCAATAACCATAATCCTTTCCAGTTGAATTAATGACGGGGGAGCTAATTGTGTCAACGTCACTGCAGTTACACTATGCCATAGAAAAAAGCTTATTGCTGAGAGAGTTGTTTTGGTATCGGATGCAACTATTATTAGAGAGACATGTTTCTAGTAGGACTCAAGTATTCCATTAGAGAATAGCTGTGAGAGCATTTAAGTTAGATTAACTCTCTGAAGAAGCATTAAACTAGGAACGAAGATACTGTAATAACCTTGCGGAAAATGGCTGAAAGTAGAAGAGAGCTTATTTGTTTTATAGAAGAGTACTCTTACAAAGAGATAATAAAGTTCATCTACAGCAGTGACTTGCTAATAGTCAAGACTATTATATGAATTTATGATGTGACAAGCTCTCTAGTGAGAAAAATATGATTTCTCTAAAATGAGACAATAACTTATTCGTGAAGATTGTTGACAAGAGTGCCCTCTATAAATCATATTCATGGAAAGATGAATACTATTACCCCGAATAAAGATGTTGCTTTCTTTTCTCTGAAACCGAAAGCTATAAAATCCATCAACTCTCTAACTCTGTAGAGCGGCTTCAGCAATCTGGAGGGCTTCTTCCACTGAAGATGCGCTGGCGAGTTTAGCCTTGTCCACAATTGGTTGGCTTCTTGCTAGCTTTGGGAGAAGCTGAAACTCCTGTATAAAGAAAGATACACAACAACACAACGAATTATTAAACACAATATAGGGCTTTTATATAAAATACATGAACAAAACTCATATGCAGTTGCTATGGTCCACATTCTCTTACCTCGGGAGAACCACTTTCCACAAGTACACCTTTCAACCTGCCTGTGATACGATAATTACTCATCAAAGTTAGCTAATCTGTGTAAATTTGCAATGGTTAAGACTTGCAAGTGAAGTGAGAAAAAGTGGAAGGTATGATGTACCAGAATCAATCCAGAAGGTGGCGATTTTCGGGTCAAAGTTGCCAACCTCAACTGTCTCTCCCACTGCGCAATATGAATCAGTGGTTTAGATCCGCACTACTGTTTGAGTAATTGGATTTTGTACTATTAACGAAATTTACCATTATCCCCATAAAACTGCCACCAAACTTTTCTAGAGCTGCCTTCATACTCGAATATTCTTGAGTAGAAATACGGGAGATAATCATACCTGCAGCGTTTTTGGCAAGACATGAACTATTAAGTGGAGAAGATCTGTTGAGAGAGATACACTGAAGTCTACAGATCATGCCAGGGTGGAAGAAGCTTACGTGTCAGTGTGTGCAGTGAGCAGCGATTTCACGCAGTGTTGTGCAGAACGGCGGGCGTGATCAACGTGCTCAACTCGGGTCATCCGATCATATATCTGTTTATCAGACCATTAACATGATGAGTTTACAGAACACAAGATTGGTCGCTTAACATTTTTTATCTAGCAGAAAAGTACCTTCAAAGGGAAGGCTGCCACATCTCCAATAGCGAAAATTCCAGGGGTACTTGTTCTGAACAAGCCATCAACCTGTGGTTGAAGATGAGCTCTTATCAGACATTAGATTGTAGAAAATACTGTTGTAATTTCTCGTGAAGTTTTAACTTTAATATGGATGTTTGGCGATAAAATTACCTGAATTCCTCCAATAGATTTGTTCATGGCCAAAGTTTCAAAGGGACCACTTGCAGGCTTAGCTCCAATTCCGATCACAACCTGTAAGTACGGATCCATGGATTTCATTGACCTTAACAGTTTCCATTTGAGCAGAGTTTTCGAAGTTGCACCATTTGAAGAAAAAGTAACTATACCGTGTCTGCCTCAATTGTAGATCCATCAGCAAGCTTAACAGCTGTTACACGCCCGTCAGAACCTGCTTCTAATTTATCTATGGAAGCGCCCTATTCAACATAAGGGGAACAAAGTTACTCACTGTGTTACTGAAATACTTAGGTTTGAAGGGAAAACATAAGCTCTCAATCTAAGGCATTGATCGTTGGTTTATATCAAACCTTGACAAACTTAACACCATTTTGACGGTAGAGTTCTTCATATCTCTGAGCAAGTGATGGAGTGAACAATCTTTGCAAAAGCTGATCTTCGGGGAATACAATCTATTGTTATACAGAGAAAAACAGATGTAAGTTACTATCCATGCTATAACACGACTTTGCACCATGCAGATTGCACAAGAGTCTGTTTTGCCTATTATCTGAACGTTCCCAGGAATTTTGTAAAAAAATATATACTTCATTACTAGCACAATCTAAAGAACAAAAGTGAAAGAGATACTAACCGTTGTATCTAGGTTCCATGCAACAGCTGCTGCAGCAACCTCCATGCCGATGTAGCCACCACCAACAACGACAACTTTCTTTGACTTTCCCTGATTCATTAGCGAAAGGTTACTTTAGAGTTTCCTAATGACATTTCATGTAGATGACATAACTGATAAGAATGTCATTAGCTTACGAGAGAAGATATCAGTGAATCAGCATCTGCAACCTCCCGAATATAATGAACGCCAGGCAAGTTCCCACCAATCTTATCTGGAAACCTGCGATAGAGATCAATATATCAATGGACAAGGTTAAGGAGTCCTCATTTTTCTGTGTAATTAATCAATCCATTGCAAAATAGAAAGTTGCTTCACTCACCTAGAGGCTGTACACCCTGTAGCGATAATCAGGGATCCATATTTTAACTGCTTCCCAGTGTTTGTTGTGAGGGTTTGCTTTTCAAAATCAGCTGCAGTTACTGGATCTTCATATATCATCTGTTGAAACCAAACATATTACTATATTAGATTAACACAAGAGTATGGAAAGCTCTTCCTTTACATATATAAGTTGTGGAAAATATGCAAAACTATTGTATCAGAAGAAGAATAGTTACCTCAATGCCTTTCTCCTTGTACCAATCGGGTGTTTGCCTCTCACCACCACCTCCAACACAAGTGTGAAAGCCCTGCACATTCATCCACATCAATAGAAGCCAGAATGCTATTTAATCATGAACGTAGCAGTGATAACTGGAAAGGCTAAGCTTACAGGTAAACGAGCAGGCTTCTTCTCGGGGGGGAACAAGTAAGCTTTTGTCAAAGCAGGTCTCTCATAAGGTGCGTACGGCTAAAGATGACAGCAATCACATACAATCAAACAGAGCAAGAGCAGTACTGATAAAAAAGATAACATTCAAGGATGGATATTAGATCTTACCTCTTTGGTGACAATGCAGAGGCGACCATCAGCCATTCCATTTTCTACAAAAGTCCTAGCTGCATAACCCGCTGCATTTCCTCCCCCAACGATCACAAACCTAACCAGACAAAACGAAACGAAATTCACGCGATCCTAAACTCAATTCGTCTATCTAAATTCGGAAAAAAAAAATAGAATACGAACTCGCGATTCTCGTTGGCGAAGGAAGCAGTGACGAGGCCTCTGGAAGCGATTCTGGAACCAATCGGAGAAAACCGAGCGGGAAGACGACGAGCGAGTGACGGAGAAGTGGGACACCAAAGAGACAATCCGCTCTTCGTTGGCAACGTGGTGGATGCTAACGCCATGGCTCTTCGAACTGCAACAAGAGATGGATTAGAGAGAGAGAGATTCGATCTAGGGTTTGGATCGAGGAAGAAGGTGATGTGTGAGAGTGAGTAAGAGAGAGAGAGGACCTGGAGACATTTGTTTATTAAAACCTGCAGTGTTGCCTCTACAACTAAGCTAAAGGGCACAAAGTGACTTATGAGTTCGAAACTGCGAAGAGATATTGGGATTATTGAGAAGATGGAGCTGACTTGTCTTATTGCTTTTTATTCATTTATCCTCTGCAACCAAAATCTATATTATAATGGGAGAGTTTACTCTCTCCCCTTCTGCCACGTGTCCATTTCGTAATGGGCTTTTCAAAAAAAAAAATTGGATGTTGACTATGAGATTCGAACCCTTCACCTCAATGTTTATTTGATTGACATAACCAACTAAGCTAAATGAGATTTTGTAAACTAGAAACTAAATTTTATATAATAATATTACAGTTTGGTCCTTTTTAAGGGTGTCTATGTCAATATTAAGTTGGTCCCACATATTTTTTTTAAATCGTATGTTGACATACTAAAATAGTCGAACCTTTCACTTCGGTGTTTATTTGATTGACATAACTAACTCAGGTACAAGAGATTTTTTTTAAATTGATGGCGGATTTTTTTACTTATTTTGAATGAGGCGTGGCGGTCGAGGCATTACAAGTGGTATTACAGCTGGTTAGCCATCTCGATTTTAACCCGAGAGGCAACTTGAGACCTGTCGTAGGACACAACAAAGACGTTTTATTCTTTGAGAGGAGGTGAATGGAAACATCCCGAGCTGTGATATATATAAAAAGGCTTAAGAGAATTGATTTAGTTACCTATGTCACCAAAGTTGACTTACCTTTTTTGTCACACATCCGTTTAGAACTCCAGAGTTAAGCGTGCTTAGGTTGGTATAGTGAAATGATGAATGAGCTATCAGGAAGTGATTCATGATACCATGCGAATGAATCCAAAACACGAGGAAGGTCGGGTGGTGATTATATGATCAGTAAACAATGATTTGGAGACTTTAGAAAAATTAACGAACCGATCGTTAGATGGAATGGGATCTACAGGTCGAGAGCGCGAATATGAGCAGCTCATTAACCGTGGACGGTCGGGACGTTATATTATTATTCCATGTCAACAAGCAAATTAAAGATTTCATCTCTACATATAAATTAGAAATTTTCATAAAGTAGTACGGAATGTTTTAGGGATTAAACTTCCTGATTTTCAAACTATCTTATGTACATAACTTAATGTCGTAATCTTCCTGATTTTTATTTGGCTTTCTAATGAAAATTACACTTCACTTGAAGACATAACAAAACAGAATTGAACTCAATGGAAGTGATGACTCCAATATTGCAATACGAAAAAAACAAAGATTTAGACAAGATACGAACAACAAAATCTTATACACACGTAAAGCTTAAAAAAATGAATTCGCCCCGCGCTTGCGCGGGGGCTATATTTCTAGTATAAGTACAAGATTTGGGATTTTTTAGTTTTAAAAAATCATTTGGTAAGATTAAAAATTCAAAGTTCTCCAAGTACTTATTTAGTAGTAGTTATTAGACCATTACCTCTATTTTCTGCTCTAAAATAGATACTTTAAAAATAGAAGGAAGTTTTTGACCAAAAAAAATAGAAGGAAGTTTTGCTCCTATAGTTACATCTATCTTTTCACTCAAAAAATATTATTAATATATTTTTCCACTTCTTTATTAATTTGTTTTTAAATCTATAACTTTTAAGATTTTAAATTGTACCCTTATATTTTATCTTGTAACAATAACAAAATGCAACTATGATAATAATCAAAATTAAATGACTGTTTCAAAGACAAAATTATAAAAAAACGAAAATTATAAAAAATGAGGGGTCGTTTTGCAAAGGAAAAGTTCAACTCTAAAACAGAGTAATAAATAGTGTTACTCTATATTAGGAGTAACATTGTTTCTCTTTATATTTGGTGCAAGATTTGATGTATCATTGGATTATCTTTTACTCTATACTAAGTTAAGATATGCGTCTTACGGGGCATGAACATTATGTATACAAAATATTTTTTACATATAATTATTTATTTTGTATTCATTTAAATATTTTGAAATCACAAATATATTGAATAGTTGAAAAATGAGCAACTATTATGCATATAATTAAATTGGAGTAAACCCATAAATCTAAACAATCATTATTTTTATTTACAATAATTTTATTGGTAAATAAATAAAAATAATCATATTTCTATTTTATATGGTATATAACTAAATTTGAATATTATAGATAAGTAGTACATTTTAATATAAATATTTATTAATTTAGACTTTTCACTTATATGATTTTATTAAAATTTTTATATTTTCTGTAACAAAAAATTACTAGTCACAAAATTTTCAGTGTGGGATTTTAATATTTTATTAATTTATAATCATTTTTAAAAATTGAACGCAAATTTTAAAATTGAATATTAAGGTCTTAATACCTTTCCAATGTAAATTTTGAAATTAACATATTTATTTATTTTTATATGGTATAAAGTTTAATTTAAAAATATTAAAATAGATATATATTTAATATAAATGAGATCCATATTATATTATTTTATGATCATTTTCATTTTGTTATAACAAAAAAAAGTTAAACCACTGATCACAAAATTTTCATTATGAGATTTTTAATAATTTTAGTTTCTTATACGCGTTTTATATAACATATAAGAAACAATGTAATTTTTTATTATACGATTAATGTGAATGTTTAATTTTTATATAATATAAAATTAAACAAAAAATACTGGTGATACAAAAAATTGTTAATCAAATATTTATTATTCAATATTATTAATTGTTATATATAATCATATTAGGTAAATCCATGTTTTTCATTTTAAAAAAATTGAAAATATCTTTTTGCACACTACTAATCAATTTGATAGTTAATTTAATAAAAACTATAATATATGTTTAGATGAATCAATTTATATTCTAAAAATTCTAAGAATCATTTAAGTGATGTCACGTGGCTAGCTTAAATGTTGCAATGCTTATCGATTAATATATTAAAGATTTGGTGTTTAGAGGGAAAAATAGTGTATCATTGGAGATCATCTTAGTATTTAGTCTAAAAGTATTTGATTCGAATTTTAGTCCAATTTCGGTTAAATGATATATACTTTAGTTTGGATTAGTTTGGTTTATATACTTTCAATTTTTAGTTTATACTTAAAATGATCACTATATTTCTATTTTATGACAATTTTGTGAATTTTAGTCTATATGTATAAATAATTTTATTTAAAATATATACTTTCAGTACTCTAGATTTTAAATATAATTTTAATTCTATTTTATTTAATTATTAAAAATAGTAAAATTAAAGTTAATAATTATGATAATTTTACAAAATAAAAAATAGTACCAAATTAATTATACCATAATATTATTAGCCCAAAAGTTTGTCAAGAAAAAACTATAGTTTATCTAATTTGATGAAAATGAAGGAAAAAATTAAAACCACTTTGAATTTAAAACAAAATAAAAAGGATTAAATCAACGTTTAAGTATCAAAAATCATATCAATAAAATATATTATGTGTATATATGATCAGTTGTTTGGCCCTTTAGTTGTCCCATTACAGGCATACTGTTGGAAAGTAAAATGTCCGCCTAAGATGAAACATTTCCTTTGGCAAATAATATTCGGGTGCTTAGCAGTCAAGAAAAATTTGAAGTTGAGGGGAATGTTGGGGGACACAATCTGTATGAGATGTGGAGGAGAGGAGAAATCCATTAACCATGTCTTTTTCGAATGTCCACCGGCGATCCAAGTGTGGGCTCTTTCAAAAATCCCTTCGAAACCGAATACCTTTCCCACTCAGTCACTCTTTAGAAACATGGACCATCTATTTTGAAGAGTGTTACTTCAGATGGAAGAACATCAGTAAGCGTGGATACTCTGGTACATTTGGAAAGGAAGGAACAATAAAGTATTCAGCAATATTGACATGGACCCTAGAGAAACTTTACAACTAGCTGAAACGGAAGCTAGGTCTTGGACATAGGCTAATGCTCTGGTCTCTCAGAATCCTACTCACTCTGTTAGGTCGGAAACAAACATCATATCCACGGCTGGAAGATGGTGCTACATAGATGGATCATGGAAATATTAGGATAACTTCTCAGGACAGGGTTGGTACAGTACACTAGAAGGGTTTAATGGCCTGCTGGGGGCGCGAAATACGTGGGCTACATTGTCCCCTTTCCATGCGGAGGTGGAAGCATTAATTTGGGCAATGGAATGTATGCGGAATCTGAGGCAAGACCAAGTCACATTTGCAACAGATTGCTCCCTACTGGTGAAGATAGTGATGGACCCACAAGAATGGCCAGCCTTTGAGAGCTATCTGGAGGATATACAGAAACTTCGAGAAACATTTCACAGCTTTGCAATCGTCCATGTACCCCGAGCACAAAATTTGATGGCAGATAGCCTTGCACGCAGTGCCAGGAAGCAACCCTCATTTGTCGTTCACATGGATTGCGAGCTTTCTGCCTGGAGCGTAGGAAACATGAGTTTGTAATTTTCACTTGATGACAATATATATATATATATATATATATATGATCAGTTGTATTTTATAATTTACATACAAATATATTACTATATTAATTAATTGTTTTTTGTTTTTCTGTTTGAAAGGTTTATAAACTCTCTGATTCTCTCTGGATAACTTGAATCGAACATTATTTCCTGAGCAACGAAATTTTTGCTGGTAAAGGGTCTTGGATATTGTGAAAGCTGCTTAAGCTCAGAGATCAAGTTTATCAGTTTTTTTTTTAATATAAAGTTTATTTGGTAGGAGGTTAATGGTTGAGAGGACACTTTCTTCTGGTATGATGATAGGTTGCAAATGGGAAAGCTGATAGAGGTTACTGGACAGGCAGGCCCAACTTTTCTTGGAATGCCTCTTAATGCGAAAGTGGCTGACGTATTGGGAAACCAACGACGGATTTCTCGATGCATTTGTAGTAGACATTCCCAGATTTGTGAGCGCGATTACTTGATTCTCTGCAGCAGAGGGCAAATATTGGTAAGGAAAAGGTCATGTGGCACCATTCATCATCTGAATATCGAGACATGTTAACATGGAAGCAACTCAAAATGATAAAACCTAAAAAGTGAGATTAGATAGGTTGATATGGTTTGTGCAAGGCATCCCAAGGTACTAGTTTATTGCTTTGATTCCAATTTGTAACTCCCTATCAACATGAGACATAACGAGAGTTTGGAGACAAATGCAAAGATTTATTATATGTGAGGAACCTGATGAAACACATTGTAAGATCTAGAACAACAGTTAGAAACCTTTAAAGCTTTTTTTATTAAGAATCGTTTAAGCAAACTGAACAGTTATACTTAATCAGATTTTTGTGACTTCACACACACGTGAATCACGACTGGCCAATTTTTAATTTAAACAACTTAGACAAAGTCTCTGAACCCTTGTTGCGCTTCCCTTCTTATATTCTCCAAAAAGCGTGAGTTACTCATCCGCCAACTTTGCATTTATACATCTCAATCTTCAAGATACACAATATCTTCTTTCCATATTTTCGTTCCAGATTTGATTTCCAAATCCCCGTCCCTTGTTATCCAAGTTAGCATATTCTTTTATTCATGTACCGACCCACCAGTACTGGTCACCTTCTTTCCACTCGAACCGAACCAATACACCTTTTCACTTGAACCGAACCAATGCGATATGCCCCTTCACTTCATGTCTCAAAACACGTGACATTATCATTTTTTTTGCTTGCCGTTACTTTTACATAGTATGGAAAACAGTGGGAGGAGGTTTGTTGCAGGATCAAGACATACCAAATTGGACATAGACTTTTGAGTTGTTGATGAATGGTAGACGCGATCTTATGGATCAAAATCTGCTTCAAATGGTATTTCAAACAAAAAAATATGTTCTTTGGCGGAAATGTAATATGATTAAACTATACACTTTTTCATTGATAAAACAATTATTAAAACCGTGAACTTTCAAATTAAAGCAAAAAAACCTCCTAATTCATGTTGGAGTCAAAAAATATTCAACTTTCAAATATTGGTCTAACTCTCATATTTCGTTGACTCAACTTTTTAAGAAACATGAATAGTCAGCTGTTAAATTTGATTAAAAAAACAAACGCATGTTAACTCTTTAAACAACATTTTTTTAAAAACTAATTAAATATTAATCAAACAATGTCGTTCTGCTTTTAAAAACACTTAAAACATTTTTTCGCGAGATCAAAGCCCCAAATCGACTTCATCTTCCTCATTTTCAAGTGAAGAAAATGAACTCGATTTGTGTCTCTAATTTCGTGAAAGAGATGTTTTAGTTGTTTAAAAAAGCAAAACAACGTTGTTTGACTATTTTTTTAAAAAACGACATCATTTAAAAAGTTAACAAACATCTATTTTTATAATCGAACTTAACAATTGACTATTCAGGTTTATAAAATGGTTGAGTCAACAAAATATGAAATTTAAAACGACTAATATTTGAAAGTTAATTTTTTTGGCTCAGACATGAATTGAAAATTCTTTAGCTTTAATTTAAAAATTTGGTGGCTATTTTCTCCTTTTTCACTTGTGATTCTTCATAAATGTAAATGAGTTTTTTGTTGATCAAACTCCTATATATTAAAAAGGAATTATTTATATTAAATGTGTTCACGCACCAATTGACACGTGACAGTTTCACAATCATTTACAAATTAAAATGTTAACGTGACAACATTACAATCATTTAAAAATTAATGTGTTTACACATTATTTTTTTTAACTTTAGCGTAGACAATTTAATGTGTTAACACAATTTTTTTAAATCATCTCACTTTTTAGTTCCTGATTTTTTTAATTTTTGTATTAGTGAACTGAAATTATCTTCGTGCAACGACCGAATAATATCATTGTTGAAAGAAAAGAAACTACAAAATTATTAATACTTGCATCAACTAAAATGCTGAAATGAAAATATTTTTAAAAATTGAAAGTTTCATACTTTGCCAAACTTGGCCATGGTTAAGGGTCTTTGTACACGAAGATAATAAATAATTATGATTGGTTATGAATTAAGGAAATTAAGGTGACAACACACACACAAAGCCAGATTTTTATTTTACCCAAGTATTGTTCTTTACAGAGTTTCAAAATTCAGGTCTTGAGTAAATAAATCACATTATTTTCAACGCAACTCTAACCTCATTTCACTTAATTATATCAAATGGATTATATGTTATTGGTTATAGACTATGTCAATTTACTTTTAGTTTGAGAATTTTCTTTTATTTTGATGTAGTTTGAGGATAAATCATCAGTCGACCATGCCAAAAAAATGGAGTACTTTAGCTGAAAATACACTTTGCAGCATTAAGCTAGTTAACAAAAAATGAGGCAAATATATATATGGAAAATGTATAGAAGATGTAAAGATAAACTAACGATATGGGCCATTCCAGAGTGCTGTATCCCAAACCATGACCAAGAAACCGACAAGACAGAACTAACAAAACAATTTTTTTTGAACACATAACAAAACAAATATATTTATTAAACCCCAACAAAATACAAAACTTTGAAATGTCACCCCAACATTTCATTATCTTTACAGAACCGGTGCTGAAAGTTTCCCGGCTTGCTCCAACACCTCCAGAATCTCAGCACGACTCCTCACGATCCTATGGAAAACCTCTCTGATCTGTTGCTGCAACGGCACAAGCTCCTCCTCCATTCTCCGGCATATCTCCGCCATCTCCGCCACTTGAGCCGCCGCGGATTCAGCAGCATCTTTCTCCGCCGGATAATGAAATCCATCGGCGAATTCAATCAGCGAGTGACCAAGCTTCTCCATCCTCGTCATCTCCTCCATTAACCCCGCAGATCCTTTCTTCTCCTTCTTCTTCCACTCATCTCCGATCTTCTCGTGGATTCCGACCAAACTCTGAGCCCAGTTCAAATGCTTAGGCACCGGTAAATGATTCGCTAATCCAGCTCTCTCCTGACACGGAACCGCCGCCGTTAACACCCACATCACGAACACCGTTACCGTGCTCATGATAAACATCGGCAGAGGCAATCCCGCCGCCTCGTTGCCACGTGGCGGTGTTAGATTCGTCGTCATCGCGTGGATCTGCTTCGCCGCCGACCAGTTCCTCCCGACGGCCCACGACGACGATTTAAGCTGACCAATCGTTGCTCCTCCTTTACTCGACGCAGATGATCCACCGCCGCGACGGCCGAACGACCACGATCTCTCTATCGTCTTGTTCCCTCCGCCGCTTAGATTCTCTTTGTCCTCGATGCTCAACGCGATGAGTAGATTCGCCAACGCGCGTTTCGCTCGCCTCACGTTACCGTCTCCTAACGGACGTTGCTCCAATGCCGCCACGGCGATCTCTGCTAAGCGCTGGTAATGTCTAACGGAATCGATTCCGTTAACGACGGCGGTACAGATGTCAAGCGCTTTAATTGACCGGTCTAACATTTCGGGAACTAACCGGTCGAAAGGCGGTTTAGAGATTTGGGTCGGGTCACGGCCCATTAAGAGGATCGCTTTGAACTCGGCTTCGCAGCAGAGGAAAACATCCATAAGCTTACGAAGCCAAGTCACGGACATGATCTGCTCCGTCGCGGCTACGGAGGCAACCGTGTCGGTTTCATCGGAAGGTGGTTGTGGTTGTGGAGGAGGAGGAGGAGAGAGAAGGTCGGTGAAACGATCGGCGATGTGTTTTTGGAAAAGCTCGAGATCTTCTTGTTCTTGTTCGGTGTTGACGTCGGTGAATTGATTGCGACGGATACTAATCCGGCCGAGGAAGGATCCTTGATTGTCTTGAGCAGGTCTCATGATTTTTGAGTGGATAAGAAAATTGAAAAGGTTTTCGAAATGGTCGATTTATATATAACGGAGACTTGAAGAAATGTGTGGTGTGCATGTCTTGTCGGAGAGCTTAAGACCCGTTATTCTTGCGGAGTTGCCTCTCTTTTTTAATTGAGAACATGCGACTTATCGTGAGACGTGGTGGTTTGGAAATATTCAAACCGCATGCCGTTTGCTTTTTGATAATTAAACTGTATGCTCTTTTATTTTAAAAGTGTAAGAATGTTAATCATATACACCAAAGCGGTTCAATTTGAATGGAGTTGAACTGAAATTTTGTGTCAGAACTGAACCAAGTTACTTTTTTTTTTTGTTTCTAAATACACAAAGTAGAATAAATTCAGAGCATGTATTAAGAATGAAACGAGAAACTACATGTTAATGAGAAGGGTATTCAATTTACTTTTGTTAATTTATATTCAAACTAGGTAGTCCGCCCCGGTGGACAAATAAAACAATAAAATAATATTTTAAATTTAATATTTTGAAAATTAGTTTACTTGCAATAAAAAAATATTAACTTTTTAAAATTTTTTGATGTTATTGTTAGAAATCACATGCTTGTAATTTTTCTAATTTAATAGAATTATCTTATATTTTTATTTTTATTTTATTTTAAAGTAAGTAAAATGAAAATGTTCGGAATTACCGTTTAAATTCAATACATAAATTATTAATTATTTTTTCCATGTCATACATTTATTTTTGAGTATGTTAGAATTTTTTCTATAGTAGTTGGTCTATGATTTGCGCGGAAAATTTACTTCTATAAGATATTTTTTTTAATACTTTTTAATTTTTAAAATATATTATTTTACATTATTCTAAATTATTATTATTATTTTATTTTTTTTCTTATTTTTATTATTTTCTATTAAAATAATTTAATGTTATGACATTCGGCATTAGACGCATTTTAAGATTGTTGATATAGTTTTAAGAACTTAATGGACTATTTTCATTTTGAAGGTGTAAATTTTTTGGTACATTTGTCTTATTTAAAATCATATAGTTTGATTTCTACTGTGTAGCCATTAGAGACTGATCATGCAGCATAGAGAATAAGACTTTGTTAATCTCCTCAGACGTAACTTCTTTACCAAGCTCTGCAGAAGTTACATCAGAACATCGAAATGGGAGAATATGCTCCAACTCCTCCACTGTGATTCCCTCAAAGTCCTCAGGCTTATGTTGTAGAAAACTCCCGAAAGAATCTTTCCGCTTCAGTTTTTACTTTCTTTTTTTCGTCACAGTAATGCCATCAGCACGAAAGATTTCCTTAATTGAGTTTCTCACTGCTCTAACAGTGGCTGCACTGAGATCCTCAATGGCTTCCTCGGATTTCTTTGTGAGATTTTCCAACAAAACTGAAACCGTGATAATCTGATCGTCATTCTTATCCTCGGGCTCCATACCAACAATATTCGACCTAACGTATTGTGCTTGTAGTTATTGATCATTGATCAGTGTGGAAAAACATAGTCAGAGATCTTCACACAACGTCCTTCCTTCACTCTTGTTTCTAGAATTCCTCCCCGCTGTCCATAACCCATCTCTTTATTACTTTATGCTTATTTCTTTTGTTATATCCTCTCACATTCCAAAAGTCAGCTGACATAATTATTTCTTCTTAGCGGTTCTTCTACCTGCAACACTAACTTCCTTAGCATTGACAGTGGTCGAATCAGAATTATCACTCTCCCTTGTTTTCGCATTCCTATGAAGAGACAATCTCAATTGTCTTTCGTCCCCTTTTTCTTTTTGGATCTCGTCCTCTACAGTCCAAAAACTTTGGTTGCAGATATGACATCTTGTTGGTAACCACGGATAAACGTGAAGAGATGCGTTTTTGGAAATCCTTTTGCTACCTCAGCTTCCACAAAAACTTTGCTTCTTCAAAACTTGTGGATAGTATCGTGTCAGGGTGCAAGCGCTTTGGCTTTCCCACTGCACTCGCGATAAAACCCATCCCCTCCCATGAGAACATTTTTTGAGGGACGTTCTTGATTTTGATCCACATAGGGATTTTGTTTTGATCTCTGTTTCCTCCTCTTCCTCCACTGCAGGTGCCCATTTGGAAACGACCATAGGCATACCAGCTATGTTCCACATCCCTTTTCTTACTTTTCTATTTCTTGTTGCTTCATCTTTGATACGTAATTTAATCAAGGTTTCATTCATCTCGAACGCATCAATACGAATAGCTTTGTTACCTAGCGGCCATATCTTGTTCACAATGATGTGAACACGAGACACATGGGGAGCCGTCGTTGGGAATTTCTCACCAAAAGATCATCCCATAATGGGACAGTGTTTTAGATCACTGCATCAGGCATTCTTGCTGGTTCTAGTTTCTGAACTTGTTCAATCTCTTCACCATCAATTACAGTCTCGTCATCTCTTCATAGTGAAGTGTCTCTTTCTCTTGTTTGACTTGATTTTAGTATTGACCCAACTGAAAACAGAATGAACTTTACCCAGAACACAAGTTCTTCAGCTATAGTTGGCTCAAACCACTAGGTAATGTTCCCACTGCTGGCGACAGATGAACCAAAGAATCTCATGGTGAACTAGAACTTGATCATGCACACCTACCTTGAATCTTTGAACAGTTTTGGTGAAGATTATTGCATCTTTCAGCAATTCTCTATTACCATCCACTCTGCTTGTTCCATCAAATATTCGATTTGTTTGCTTACAAAGGAAACGCAAGCTCGGGTTCAGATCTCAACAGTATAAATGATGGCCGTAAAGTTCAGATCTTCCATTTTCTTTGTCTTAAGAGTTAGCTGTTTTAACCATCCAACCAGTCTAAAGTGATCCATAGTCTTTCTGGAAAGACTTTTCTAAGCTGTGGGACATTTCTAAGCTGTGGGACATTTCTAAGCCGTAGGTTGTCTTTGTCTAGAGACATTCCAAAGCCATGGACCTTTTTGTTTGAGCTCTGTATTAACACTGATGTCAGATAATTGGTTTATACATCTGCTTTTGTCTACTTTTAGGCCTTGTGGTTGTCAAAGAGAAACATGTCTTTAAGCCTTTTGGTCCATAGTCTTTGTCTTGGGACTTTTTTCAAACTGGTTGTCGTTTTATCCATCCAACAAGTTTAGCTACTCATTGTTTCCGTCCTTCATGTCTACAAACCAACCTATACTATTGGTCATAAAAGAGTGTAGAACGACTTTCTAAGCCGAGTGTTGTTTCTCTACCCAAATAGTGTAACACCACCAACTCTCTAGAGACTTTTCCAAAGCAGAACTGAATTTCGATTTAGTCTCTAAGTTGCGACTGGTTTCAGATAATTTGACATTCTTCCATCGTCTTTGCACTAAGATTTGGTCATTATGTCCATCCACCTCATAGGCTTTGCATACTTTTAAGCCCTGTGGTTATCCGAGCAGAAAACATTTTGTTTACACCTTTGTATGGTTCATAGTCTTTGTATCAAGACTTCATCCATTGCTTGTGTTTTTATTCCAGTCAAACAAGTCTTAAGCCAGTAGCTGTTTTTTTCCCATCCAAGGACTTTTTTCAGAGTCTTTTCTTAAGACATTTTTAAGCTATTGGTAGTCTTTGTCTACTTTTAAGCCTTGTGGGTCATTAGCCATAAAATAAATTTTTAAGCCTTGTGGGTCATTAGCCATAAAATAGATCTTTAAGCCTTTTGGTTCATGTAGCCTGTCTTATGATGTTTAAAAGCTGATTGTTATTTCCTTCATCCAACAAGTATTCTTCTCAGCCTTTAGTAATTTTTACTCATCTAGTGACTCTTATTTTCCCAACCCCCTGGTCAAGGTTTCCATCCAACAAATCTAAAAAAACGGACCCATGTTGACTTTGTCCAGAGTAAAGAATCTCTTTTCTTGTATAGAATCTGTGTGTTATGAATCTCTTAACAAACTTTTCCAAGACTTCTTTAAACCGTTTGAACTATTTTATTCCACCAACGACCTTTTTCGAAGCAACCCCACATTGTCTTTGTGTAAAGACTTTTGTTCAGACTTTGTCTTAAGCTTATCTCAAGCTGCTGATCGTTTTTCTTCCCATCCAAAAAATCGTACACCAACCCGTCCAACCTCTTTATGGTTCAGAGTCTTTGTCTTAAGACATCTTTAACCTGTTTTCCAAACCAACGAGTCCTTCTTTAAGCCATTTTAGTCCACTTTTCCATCTAAGGACTTTTTATCTAAGCCGTGGGTCATTTTTTTCTCATCCCCCCATACAGTCTTTTTGTCTTTAAGACTTTTTAAGCATGCACTACCACCAACCAATAGATTCCAAGTATTATTTTCCATCCCCATAACATACTTCTTTAGACATGCACTACCAACCGAAAGATACCTCACGGGACAATGTAACCCACATAAGAATCGGACAGAACACTATTATAGATTACTGCTTGCCAATGATCTTTTTGGATTTCAAAATCCTATGGCATAATCATCATTTAGAGACGATAAAATGTGTTTGACTTCCATCTTCACAGACAGAGAAATTACCTCAACGAGGATGGTTTCACGCAGAGTAAGCTTCCAGATATGTAAAGAAGTAACTCTGTCAGAAAAAATCAGCAACAAAGGAGAAAAAAAGGCAAGTGAGATTCGTACCCCAAGCGATACTATCTATCATCTGTTCAAACTAAAACAATGTTCAGACACTTACCACGCTGACTTGTGTGACATTTTATACAAGACAACCTGTGAAGTAAAATGATTGCAATCTTCAACACTCCTATAGCCATTAGCCAAACCTACATTGAGAACAAAACTGATGATGAAACCATTTGAAATTCCTGAGAACTATGATTTAAACACAAAGCTAAAAGCTATGCATCTTTTCACAGGACTTGACCACCACCAAAACCATCATAAATGGACAGTGATGTATGTGATGTGCGCACAAAGGATGATTAATTATTAAATAAATCTCAGAGCGAACACATACAGCTTAGTGCAAAGATGACTACAAAGCTTAGCTTCAAAACGAAAACGAGAAACCCCAAATCATAACACAAAAAAATTTTCACCTTCGCTTCGAAAAGAAACCAGGGAAAAAGAACCCTAAACCAAGATAACTGCAAAAAAATCGAACTTTGGGAAGTTGAAATCGCGAACAGTAGAGACATAATTATAAACCCTAATTAACATATACAGAGACGTACCTCGAGAAACCCAACCAATCGCATCGGTTTCAAGCGGAATCAAGATCTCTACAAAAGGAAAGATTGAACAATTAAGAATATTTGAAACCCCGAAGCATAATCGGAATCAAAGATTAGACGAAACACTTACTATGTAATCGGATTTCCCGGTTTTGCAAATTTTTGAAGAGTCCACCGTCAAAAAAAAAAATCAAATTGTGAATGAAAAAAGTTTTGTGGTAATAAGTTAGGAGAAAATGGTTTTAATACTAACGGTTATATTTTCAAAAGGGATATACTCACTTCTGCGTTTGACGAACACGCGTTTTATTATAACGGTGAATTAGTTATATGCTCATATTTGGAATTCATCGTGACTTGACATAAAGGTAATTTTTTTATAATTTTGATTTTGTTGGACGGACGGTTTTGCCTTTTTTTATAACTGAGACAGTTTCGTTTTGTTTCAGGCTGAGATATGGTACCTTCACTGCCGACTCCACTGAACTGACAATACCGGAATACCATTGTGAACCTCACCGCTTCTCTGAATCACCAGTCATTAAATCCTCATGGCATCGATCAAGTTTAACTTTCATTCTGATCTTCTCTGGATCATCATCTGCACCAAACTCCCAAATCAACTTAGACTTCATCTCTTCCCAACTTCGAATTGGGAAAAATAAGTTGATACTATCGATATACTCAACAGCTTCACCCTCAATACATCCATGAGCCATGAGAGGAAGTGAGTCCTTCCGGAAGAAGTGATCCTCCATCCAAGAGATCCACCGGCTTAATTCGACAATAAAAAACACCGGAACCTCTACGATTCCCATGGTTTCGCTTCTCCAGTAGCTACCAAATCACAACTCGAGAAAGATTCTCGTCACGTAATTCGTAACGATCGACGCGAACTCTCTGATCAAATCGCTTCATCAACATCGTCGCACCACTGTGTTTGTTCCGATCTCAGTTTCACCGCACAAATAATAGAGTTTGGATATCTCTAACTCACGGAACTAGCAATCCAACAAGAAAACGATACAGCTTCGAAGTACAATTCAAGCTACATCCTCATCGCGTCTCATGGGGACTGAGAAAGAAGACACATAGCGTCTTTCTACAACAACATTCAAAGCATAACCTCCTCTCTCATTTAGACTGTGTTCTTATACTTGGCTTCCCCTGCGATTGCTTCAATCTTCTGTAACAGCAAAGCTTCTTGTTCAAGCAGAGTCTCTACTCTATCCCTTATTCATTTAGCCACGTCAGTAATGTATTCAGCCTTTGAGTTCTTCTTCTTTGGCAGCTAGATAGATGATATATCTATCACATTCTCTGCAAGCTAAACTCGAGCTATACTGATGCCAGAAGACATACTCACGGAGACACAATCTTCCCAACTGTATAATAATTCATCAGACTGTTCCACAAATCTTCAGCTCATTCTTGCTGGTTCTAGTTTCTGAACTAGTTCAATCTCTCCACCATCAATTACAGTTTCGTCATCTCTTTAGAATGAAGTGTCTCTTTCTCTTGTTTGACTTGATTTAAGTATTGACCCAACTGAAAAGAGAATGAACTTTACCTCCTCTGATAGGCCTAGAACATAACTCCTTCCCACTGCTGGCGACAGATGAACCAAAGAATCCATCGTGAACTGAAAACTTGATCATGCACACCTACCTTGAATCTTTGAACAGTTTTGGTGAAGATTATTGCATCTTCCAGCAATTCTCTATTACCATCCCACTCTGCTTGTTCCATCAAATATTCGATTTGTTTGCTTACAAAGGAAACACAAGCTCGGGTTCAGATCTCAACTGTATAAAGTGATCCATAGTCTTTCTATAAAGACTTTTCTAAGCTGTGGAACATTTCTAAGCCGTAGGTTGTCTTTGTCTAGAGACATTCCAAAGCCATGGACTTTTTTGTTTGAGCTCGGTATTAACACTGATGTCAGATAATTGGTCTATACATCTGCTTTTGTCTACTTTTTAGGCTTTGTGGTTATCAAACAGAAACAGGTCTTTAAGCCCTTTGGTCCATAGTCCTTGTCTTGAGACTTTTTCAAACTGGTTGTCGTTTTATACATCCAACAAGTTCAGCTAGTCATTGTTTCCGTCAATCATGTCTACAAACCAACCTATATTGTCTGTCTAAAGATGACTTCTGTATGCTATTTGTACTTTATTTCCAACAGGGACTTACGCCATCCTTACGGCTTTCTTATGCGCTAGTTCTCTAATCGGTCCGTTCTACACTTTTTATGCCTTCTGGTTATCGCTACTACAATTCTCAGTGCAGATATTTTTTTTTTTGTGTTAAGGCATCTCTTAAGGTTTGGTCGTTTTTTTCCCATCCAACAAGTCTAATTTAAGCCATTAGTCTTTTTATCTAAGGACTTTTTAGAGACAATCTTAAGACATCTTTAAGCCATTTTTTGCTTTTTTTCCCCCACTAAACAAGCCTTATTGAAGCTATTAAGTAAGAATCTCTTGATCCTTGTTAAGAATCTTTGTCTTAAGAATCTTTTAAGCCGTTGGTGGTAGTCTTTGTCAAAAGACTTTCCTAAGCTGTGGGGCTTTCCAAATCCGTGAGTTGTTTTTGTATCGGCTATGTCTTGAGACTGATTTCAGATATGGTCAAAGAGCCTTTTCATACTTTGTCTTAACCTGTTGGTCGTTTGTTTTTCTCAACCCACAAGAGGTAAACCAAGCCATTGTCTTGGTCCAATGACTTTTCTAAGCCGTGTGTTATTTCTCTACCCAAATAATCTAATACCACCAACTCATCATCTTTGTCTAGAGACTTTTTCCAAAGCAAAACCTAATTTCAGTTTAGTCTCTATATTGCGACTGATTTCAGATAATCTGACATTCTACCATTGTCTTGGCCTTAAGAGTTGGTCATTATGTCCATCCAACTCATAGGCTTTGCATACTTTTAAGCCTAGTGACTCTTTTTTTTCCAAGTCGCTGGTCAATGTTTCCATCCAACATATCTAAAAAGCAGACCCATGTTGACTTTGTCCAGAGTAAATAATCTCTTTCCTGTTTAGAATCTGTGTGTTATGAAGCCTTGGGTAACCTTTGTCAAAAGACTTTCCAAAACCATTAGTTGTTTTTGTATCAGCTATGTCTTAACAGACTTTTGTAAGACTTCTTTAAACCGTTTGAACTCTTTTATTCCACCAAGGACCTTTTTCGAAGCAACCACACATATTGTCTGTGTAAAGACTTTTGTTTCAGACTTTGCCTTAAGCTTATTTCAGCTGCTGATCGTTTTTCTTCCCATCAAAAAAATCGTACACCAACCCGTCCAACCTCTTTATGGTTCAGAGTCTTTGTCTTAAGACATCTTTAACCTGTTTTCCAAACCAACGAGTCCTTCTTTAAGCCATTTTAGTCCACTTTTCCATCTAAGGACTTTTTATCTAAGCCGTGGGTCATTTTTTTCTCATCCCCCCATACAGTCTTTTTGTCTTTAAGACTTTTTAAGCATGCACTACCACCAACCAATAGATTCCAAGTATTATTTTCCATCCCCATAACATACTTCTTTAGACATGCACTACCAACCGAAAGATACCTCACGGGACAATGTAAACCACATAAGAATCGGACAGAACACTATTATAGATTAGTGCTTGCCAATGATCTTTTTGGATTTCAAAATCCTATGGCATAATCATCATTTAGAGATGATCAAATGTGTTTGACTTCCATCTTCATAGACAGAGAAATTACCTGAACGAGGATGGTTCCACGCAGAGTAAGCTTCCAGATATGTAAAGCAGTAACTCTGTCAGAAAAAAAAAACAGTAACAAAGGCAAGTGAGATTCCTCCTCCAAGCGATACTATCTATCATCTGTTCAAACTAAAACCATGTTCAGACACTTACCAACGCTGACTTGTGTGACATTTTATACAAGATAATCTGTGAAGTAAACGATTGCAATCTTCAACACTCCTATAGCCAAACCTACATTGAGAACAAAACTGATGATGAAACCATTTGGGATTCTTGAGAACTATGATTTAAACCACCAAAATCATCATTAATGGACAGTTTATGTATGTGATGTGCGCACAAAGGACTATTCAAATCAATCATTAAAATCTCAGAGCGAATACATACAGATTAGTGCAAGGTTGACTACAACGCTTAGCTTCAAAAAGAAAACGAGAAACCCGAAAGCATAACACAAAAAGAACCCTAAACCAAAATCACTGCAAAAAATCGAACTTTACACAATTAGGAAATTGAAACCGCGAACAGTAGAGACATAATTATAAACCCTAATTAACATATACAGAGACGTACCTTGAGAAACCCAACCAATCTCATTGGTTTTAAGCGGAATCAAGATCTCTACAAAAAGAAAATATTGAACAATTAAGAAAATTTGAAACCCAGAAACGTAATCGGAACCAAAGATTAGACGAAACACTTACTATGTAATCGAGTTTTCCGGTTTTGCAAAATATTGAAGAGTCCACCGTCAGAACTCTCTACTCTTCTCTTCACAGGAAAAAAAAAATCAAATTTGGAATGAAAAAAAGTTTTGTGGAAATAAGTTAGAGAAAATGGTTTTAATACTTAAACGGTCATATTTTCAAAATGGATATACTCACTTCTGCGTTTGACGAACATACGCGTTTTCTAACGCTTTTATTATAAAAACCGAGTCACTATCTTTAATCGAAACGGGCATGCATTTTCCACCTAAACCGTACATGTCCTAACTGTTATTACTTTAAAATCCGACCGGTCCTGCGTTTCCAACCGTTTAACCTTATTAAGGTATTGGTTATGGTTTTTGAATTTAAGTTTTTGTTTTTTGAATTTTAGTTTTTAAAATTTTCTGTAAATTTTAGTTTTTTTTCAAAAACTTGAATGATGAGACCAGATTTTGGTTTCTATTTTTTAAACTATATAAATTAAACTTATAGCTACATTTTATCTCCAATTAATTCTAGACAATTAATAATTAGATTTTTGTAAAAAAAATAAAAAAAATATATTTCTAAATGATGAAACGAATACATAATATTTATATAGTTCAAATATTTTAACAAACTAATTTATTAAGAATAAAATTAAATTTTAATAAATATATAGTAATTATAACTTAATATAAAATTTATACTAAAAATATTATCTAGAAAAAGCTCCAATGACTTAATTTTTAAGAAGATCATTATTTTGTTGTTTTATTCATGTGATTTTGTAAATAAATAAAGCTCTTATAGTAGCTGATTTTCTAAAATTAATATCTTTTTGCAAAACTAAAAAGAAAAAAAATAATGACTATCATAGGTAAAACCCGAAAAATGATTTTTCAGCTTTTAGACATAAATAGTAAAACAATAAAAAAAACTAGTTTTCCTCAAAATTAAAGAATCTACTTAGCTAAAATAATCACTAGATTTAAAAAAAAAAATGGAAAATCAAAAAACCACTTCGAAAATCGCAGTCAATCAACCTATAAATCTAACGCTTATACTTGTTCAACGTAAACCAAATTGGAGTTACAATTTTCATGTCTACTAAATAAACCAAACTTTTTGTATATTTTCAAGTATTTTAAACATTTTGAATATTTTAGATATTTGATCTAAATAATCAATTGGTTTAAATGTACTATTTTGACTGGAGTATTTGAAGTATTTATGAGCAGATCAGGTTCGATTCCGTTTTTTATATATATTGAACTCTTAAACTATTTTAGATAGTTTATTGATTTTGGTTCAAATTCGGTATAATATTTTTGCATGGAGTTTGGTTCTTCGAATTTAGCATAGTTAAAAGGCGACATATACCCCGTTGACGAGATTTTCGTATGCAATGTCTCCAGAGACAAATGGAAATACTCGAAAGAAATGGCTTTGCATTAGTTTTCGAAAAAAGAAAAGAAAAAGGCTTTGCATTAGTCAATAAGTAGCACTCAAGCAATAATGGATACGCATTTTGCAGTTTTTTCTCCATTTATGGTATTTTTTTTGCTCAAACTCTCCATTTATTGTTTATCCACACAAATCTCTGTCGGTCAATGCCCTTGATCCTCTCTCACGGCTTCTTCTTCTTCACATGAAGATACCGCGTCTTCACGAGCTTCCATGGACCCGACGTCCGTAAAACCTTTCTCAGTCATTTACGTAAAACAGTTTAACTGTTATGGGATTACCATGTTCGACCATCAAGGCATCGAGAGAAGCCAAATCACTGCCCCTGCTCTCACGCAAGCCATTAGAGAATCGAGGATCTCAATCGTGGTGCTGTCGAAGAACTATGCCTCTTCTAGCTGGTGTTTGGATGAACTGTTAGAGATTTTGAAGTGTAAGGAAGATATGGGACAGATAGTGATGACTATCTTCTACGGAGTAGATCCATCTGATGTGCCAAACAGACAGGAGATTTTGGGAAAGTTTTCAAAAAAACATGTTGTGGTAAAACAGAGGAGAGTCAAAGATGGAGTCAAGCTTTGACTGATGTGGGAAACATAGCTGGGGAAGACTTCCTTAACTGGTTTGTGTTTAGTTATTTCTCATCTTCTAAGTAAATAGTGAATTGAAAAATGATTGTTATGGGAATGTTTGAATGGAAAATGTAAATACATATATTATTGTCAATTGTTATCTCTATAATGGAAAACATGCTTTTTTCATCTTTTGTAGGGACAATGAAGCCCAAATGATTGAGGACATTGCACAAGATATTTTAGAAAAACTAAATGCCACACCGTCAATGGATTTTGATGGCATGGTTGGAATTGACATTCATTTAGATTATGATGGAGTTAAGATGGCTGCAAGACTACCATTGCTCGAGCTTTACATAGTCTACTCTCTAATAGGTTTCAGCTTACTTGTTTTGTGGACAACCTTAGGGGAAGCTATAATATTGGTTTTGAACAATTTCTTTCAAAGATATTGAACCACAATGGTATGCGGATATGGCATTTAGGTGCAGTAAAAGAAAATCTATGTGACCAGAAAGTTCTTATCATTCTTGATGATGTGAACAGTCTAAATCAACTAGAGGCGTTGGCTAATGAAACTACATGGTTCGGTCCTGGAAGTAGGATTGTAGTGATAACAGAAGACCAAGAGATTTTGCAGCAAAATGGTATCGATAACACTTACCATGTGGGGTTTCCATTTGGTGAAGAAGCTATCAATATCTTGTGTAGATATGCTTTTAGACAAAGGTCTCCACTTCATGGTTTTAAGGTCTTTTGTAGAAGGATAACAGAGCTTTGTTGTAATCTTCCATTGGCTCTACGTGTGGTGGGTTCATCTTTACGTGGGAAGACGGAGGAAGAATGGGAAGATGTAATGACAGACTGGAAACTGTTCTGGATCGAGATATCGAGGACGTACTAAGAGTGGGCTATGATAGTTTACATGAGAATGAGCAAACTCTATTTGTCCACGTTGCAGTCTTCTTCAACAATGAAAATAGTGATGTTGTGAATGCTATGCTCGCTGATTGTAAGTTGGTTGTTAAACGTGGTTTGAAGATTCTACTCGATAGATCTCTCATAGATACATGTGTGGAAAGAATAGAGATGCACAAGTTATTACAACGAATGGCTAGACAAGCCATTCGTAAACAAGAGCCTTGGAAGCACCAAATCTTAATGGATACTTTTGAGATTTGTGATGTCCTCGAAAATGAAACAGTAAGTTCTTTTCCATACTCCCTCCGTTTCATTGGAATGCTTGATAATTTTTCCATTTTTCTTTATATATTTTAGTTCACTGAATAATATAAATAAATAAAACAGTATATTAACTAGGGATATAAAGAAAAAGTAATGATTTTTAATGTGTTAAAAAAATTTAAACGACATATAAAACGAAATGGAGAAATTAATAGACTATACTCCATTTGTTGTTCTTGAAAGATAAAATTACTAAAATACTCAAACATAAATATAATATATGTTTATAATTAAATTTCTCATTAATTTTATTATACAATTTTCAATAACTATGAACCAATAATGTTTAAACAATTTAAATATTTTCAATTATTCTTTTAATATACAACTTAGTTATATCAATTATTAATATTTTAAATTTTAGAAAATTTATTTTAGTGGGGCAAAGGAAAAATTTTAAAAATCTATCTTTAAAAAAGGAGACATTTGCAATTATAGCATAAAATTGGTACTATTTTGCATATATACATTTAGAAGGAGGACATGTGCAAAAATACCTAAATCATTAATAGATAAAAAGACTAAAATAACTCTCTTAGACTTCTACCCTAATTACACTTTTTTCCTCATGTTAGAAGAACACATGGAAGGCGAGTGGTCGAGGGACGGCGACGACGGCGAGATCGAGCGACTCTCACAAAGCAGACGAGATCGAGATTCAAAACCTCGAAAATGTCGAATCCTCAACACAAATCAGAACTTGTAAGTAATTTTCTTGGATTTTGTTGTTTCAATTCAAGAGAAAGAGTTACCGATTAATAGTTGGATCTAAGAGAAATAGTTTCGATAGTGAACATTGAGTTTTCAAGTAATTTATAACACTTTGTAAATTTGGGTTTCAAGTAATCTAGAATTTTGTTACGAATACCACATAAGGTTGATTTTGACTTTGATCTTTGAATAAATGCATATAAAAAAAGAGTTTCGGATAGTGAATATTGCATTAAAAAAATTATAACCCCTTGTAAATTTGGTTTTTATATAAGCAGCGATGAGTTTTTCTCAACAATGAGATTATCTGCGAGGATTTTTGATGGAACATGACCACAAGACAATCCAAAAGTCATTATCCAACATTACTACATGGATTATGTCAATAAGGTTGCTGATATATTAGGAAAGAAAGAGTTTGCTAAGATAGATAACTCATCGATTGGAAGCATTGTGAAGCTAGTTAGAAAGAATAGTGTTCAATTTTCAGGAGATTTACTCTATTTTCTCATGCAACGAAGAATATTGACAAAAGGGAAAGGTTTATGGTTTACATTCGCAAATCAACCTATGAAGTTTTTCAGGCGAGAATTTTTCTTGACAAGTGGCGTAGTTTGTGACGAAGATCTACCAACACTAGAGGTCAAGAACAAAAGGATGAAACCTTATTTTGGATGTGGGCAAGAAGGATAAGTACACAGTGAGTAGCTTGTACGAATTGCTAAAATAGAGAGCAAAACAAAGGTCAAACTATGAAAGATTATGTCTTGGAGTTGCAATAATCATAGAAAGAATAATCATTGCAGAAGGTATAAGCTCTCTAATTCCAAAAGACAGGTTGATGAATTATAGGAACTATGATATGTTTTCCAACTTTGCTTGGGGTAAAAAAAAGTTTATAGTGTCTTGTCAAAAAGTGTTAAATGTCTGAGTGTAAGTTCTTAAATTAGTGATAGTTATGAAGTGAGCGTTTTGGTGTTAGCCACAAATCTGTGGCCAATGTCATCAGTTCCAGCGTTTGGTAAAGCTTTAGGAAGACCATGTGAGAAAATCTCCTCTGCATATCCCATGAAGTGAGCGGTTTAAGGAGCTCGCATGGTCTTCCTAAAGCCTTACCAAGCGCTGGAACCGATGACATTGCCTACAAATTTATGGCCAGCACCAAACCGCTCACTTCATAACCGTCGCTAATCCAAGAACTTGCACTTAGACTTTTAACATTTTTTGACAGGACACTATAAGCTTTTTTACCCCAAACAAAGTTGGAAAACATATCATAGTTCCTATATTTCATCAACCTGACCTTTGGAATTAGAGAGCTCGTACCTTCTGCAAGGATTATCCTTTCTGTGATTATTGCAACTCTAAGACATAATTTTTCATAGTTTGACATTTGTTTTGCTTTCTGTTTTAGCAATTCGTACAAACTACTCACTGTGTACTTGTCCTTCTTGCCTAGCATCCACAAATAAGGTTTCATCATTTTGTTCTTCGCCTCTAGTGTTGGTAGATCTTCGTCACAAACTAAGCCAGTTGTCAAGAAAAATTCTCGCCTAGAAAACTTCATAGGTCGATCTGTGAATGTAAACCATAGACCTTTCCATTTTGTCAATATTCTTGGTTGCATGAGACAATTGAACAAAGCTCGTGAAAACTCTTCTTTCTAGCCAGCTTCACAATGTTTCCAATCTATGAGTTCTCTATCTTAGCAAAGTTTTTCTTGTATAATATATTAGCAACCTTATTGACATAATCCATGTTGTAATGTTGGATAATGACTTTTGGATTGTCTTGTGGTGATGTTCCATCAGAAATCTTCACAGGTAATCTCATTATTGAGAAAAACTCATCGCTACTTATCTGAAAACCAAATTTACAAGGGGTTATAATTTTTTTTAATGCAACGTTCACTATGAGGAACTCTTTTCTTTTACATGCATCTATTCAAAGATCAAGTCAAAATCAACCTTATGTGATATTCGTAACAAAGTCCTAGATTACTTGAAACCCAGATTTACAAAGTGTTATAAATTACTTGAAAACTCAATGTTCACTATCGAAACTCTTTCTCTTAGATCCCACTATTAATCAGTAAATCTTTTTTTTTAGATTGAAATAACAAAATCCGAGTAAATTACTTACAAGTTCTGATTCGTGCTGAGGATTCGACAATTTCGAGGTTTTGAGTCTCGATCTCGTCTGCTTCGTGAGAGTCGCTCGATCTCGTTTTCGTCGTTCGATCTTGTTCTCGTTGCTCGATCTCGCCGCCGTCGCTGTCTCTCGACCACTCGCCTTTCATGGTTTCTTCTGTCACGAGGAAGAAATGTAACTAGGGTAAAAGTCTAGAAGGGTTATTTCAGTTTTTTATTTATTAATAATTTAGGTATTTTTGCACATGTGCTCCTTCTAAAGTTATATTTGCAAAGTGATACTAATGTTATGTTATAATTGCAAATCTCCCAAAAAAAGAGAGTTAGCAATTTAAAGAAGACATCTGGTTGAGATCGAAGGAATCTTGCATGCGGTCCTAACAACTTCTCTCTTTTTTTTCCTGTAATTTGGTTTAGGGTACTAGTTCTGTGTCTGGTATATCATTTGATATATCAGGAATCAGTCAGCTGATTGTAAGCAAGAGAGCTTTCAATGTTCATATCTGGACCGAAGACGAACTTGATAGTATTAGTCTCACTAATGGGAGATGGCCATCAAAGTTTTTGGAAGACAGACACCAAATAGGGTGACCTGTTGAGTAATGTCAGTTTGTAATCAAACCAAATCAGAAGAAGTGAAAGTAAAAAGTGTTGTGTAGTTTGGTTTTGAGAAGCCGTCAAGTGTCTGAAATAGTGTTGTAGTGGTGTGTAAGAAAGAAGTTAAGCTAGAAATAGAGTTATGGGTTAGTGCGAGTTGATATGGAGTTGTTAGCCATAAAATGGCATAGCTTTTGGTAAAGGTGGTATGTAAGTCTGTGTACCAAAAAGAAAACATGCAATGAAAAAAGAAGAATATGTTTCTGACATGCTCAAAAACTATTACTCCAAATTGTGAGTTATGACTGAAATCATAACAGAGTGATGAGTGAGCAAAACAGAGCAAAAGTTTACAAAAGTTCTCAGAACAACAACAGACGGCACAAAAGGAGTAAGTAATCTGTGAAAGCAAAGAACACAGACTTTTGAAGTAGCCTCTTCCTCTGCTTTGTTCTGTCTGATTCTGTGAGAAACATTGGAGGCTTGGTTTCGGTAAGAAGGCGATGGAAGTAAGGTATGTCATCGTTAGCTTCCATAATATTATGATATGGTCACACTCACACATCTTGCTGTGTGTTATCTTACTTGAGCTGTTTGCGCTGCAGAGTTATGCGTGTAGACAAACTATCATGTGTTCCATTGCATCTGCAAAAGTTATACTTGATATAGGTAAATTTACTAAGGATTTTTTGGCTTTTATTATTTTTGCTTCACTGGGGTCTGTCTTTGGTTATAGGGAGAAAGAGCTTGTTACCCTGATCATAAATGTACCTACTTTATCAATTGTTTGGAGGAAGTTTGTTGAGCTCAAAATATGTTGATTCTTACTTAATGACGAGAAGATTGTGAATGCAGTAAGTTTAAAAGGGCAAATCTTCTAAATAGACTTAAAAAGAGTTGTATTACCAAAATAGTACATAAGAAAAATAAAATGATCAAAATAAGTATCAAAAGCAAAAAAAAAAAAACGAACAAAATTACCCTTTTAATGGATAATACATTTAATATAAATAAATATTTTTAAAATTATTATTTTAAATTTTATATCATAAATCTTAAATTTTAGATCTTAAACCCTAATCTTCAAACTTTAAACCAGTGTTTTGAAAATCGGATCGGACCGGTCGGTCGAACCGGCCCAACCGTGACTCGCTGAAGAAGCCGAGTCCGGTTCAATTTAAAACTCAGAATTTTAAAACCCATTAAAACTGGCTAAAAACCAGTAAAACCGGTGATCCAGGTCAATTTCAAAACCCGATTCTAAAAAATAAATATATAATTAATGTGATCTCAATTTTTATTACAATTTAATATTTCTTATTTCATAATCAATCTTTAAATATTAATATTTAATTTTACTTTTATAAGAAAGAGTATAAAAATATATTTTATCTCTCATATACTATTCTTATTTTGCTATATTTATAAAATTGAAGACTTTATATATATGAAGAAATGAATATGGTAATTTTTTAATCAATTTCAATTTACATAGTATTCATTTTTATTGTATATAGGAGAACATAGCATATTCTATATGTAGAACTATTTTCTTTTAAGTTTATATAGTGTAAATATGTGATTATATATTTTTAATTCTTAAAAACGAAAAACTCCGGTTGGTTGAACCGGTCCAACCAATCAACTACTAACTACACCGAGTCGGTATCCGGTCGGTTTTTCAAAACATTGCTTTAAACTCTCCTTCATATATAAACCATTATTCTAGATCATTTATTGTTCTTTAATAAAACATATTTTTATCATTTTGTGTATTATTTTTGTGATAAAATTTTTTTTTGGACCACAAATTCTAAAATATACATTGGATTTATCATCTGATATATCATCAAAAAGCTATATTGGAACTCCGCTTTACTTTCAACTTCTTCTCAAGAAGTGGACACCCGCTCTTCTTTCATGTGCAACTCAGCTTATACATGTTTCCACTGATTCTTTCTCAGCTAGAAAAATGATTTCCTCATCCACTAGAGGCTCTGATTATCTCTTATCAATGCTTTCTAGCTCAATATCGTAACTGATCCTTAAGTTCTCTACCTCATATTGAAGTTGCAGAGTCTTGCATGCCTCATGTTGATTCCTTTCATTGGAGAATCCTCCTCGGCCAGATTCCAACGCCTTAGATTCGCTTATCTCCTCAACTCTCATGGCATTAGTTGGTTGTTTGTTCAACATTGGTGCATGATTTTGAACTTCTTCTCAGCCGTGCAATGGGGTTAACTTTGATAATAAAATATTGCTATGTTTTTAATACGTTATTTATTCTCATATCCCATAAGCAATTGCTGAAGCATGTTGTAAATCTCACACACCATTTTTTATCCATCACATCATAATTTATCCTTTAAACCAGATAAAGCCTATGAAAGGTAACCATTTCAGGAAACTGCATAAATGAATTATCTTGGAAGAGAGATTAAGGTTCTAGCTAAGCCTATTGCTAAAAAGGATTCCAAAGCAGAATTCCAAAAGATTTGATATTATGCAGCTTTGGTTCCTCTGTAAATACACAAATGGTAGATGAATACTAATTGAAGTTTGGATCATTCATTGACCATCTGGGTAGAGCATCATTCAGGAATAACTTTAAAGGCTAGCGTTGTGATTCTTCTAATTTCATAATCAAGGAAACAGCAATCTGTAATTTCTTCCAAATAACATCAACTTGACATCTCTTAAAAGGGTAAAGATGGGAGGATGCTCCTGAATATATCGACAACGTTAGTGTTGGAGAGAAGATCCCACATTGGAAATATGTAAGGGACATGAGTAATATATAAGAGACTTGGGTCAATCCACTTATCGCCAATTGGTTTTAAGTTGGAAGCCCAAGAAACTTATCAGTTAGCGGATTTTTTTCAATTTTCATTTTGGATTTGGAACATGTTTTTTAAACTATTTTGAAAATTTTAATATTTATTTATTTTTAAACCCCAAAGTTAACCTTTCAATTATTGCCCGAACATTCGGAGTGACTTTAAAGAGCCATTTGCTATCACTTAAAAGACTAATTAGCACCACCTCTTCTTGAGCGCGAAAGGTTATCCTAATTTCATAACATATAGCCTAATAGTTATGAATTTTGAGATAGTAATTAGATAGTGTTTGCGTGTGCATTTTTCTTTAGATGGTAGGGTCATATCTGTTCCTTTCTACAAAATATTCAAATTGATTATAATAATTGACGTTAGAAGTCACATAAGACAACATCCTTTTGTAAAGATGAGAATGACTTGATTACTTTAAATCCAAACCAAAACTAGTCATGAAAACAAAAGATTAAACTACATTTCAGATACCAAAAGCTGAAGTACCTTCATGTGTCTCTCTCTTTCTTAAGAGTCAATGGTAAATCCAGAGACAACTTTGTATATCTAACCTTTGAAATTTCTCGTTACTCTAGTCTCATGGCTTCTTCTTCTTCTTTTTCCTCTTCTCCTCGCACCTGGAGATACCGCGTCTTCACGAGCTTCCATGGATCCGACGTGCGTCAGAAGTTTCTCAGTCACATGCGCAAGCAGTTTACCCAAAATGGGATTTCGATGTTCGATGATCAAGGGATTAAGAGAGGCCAAACCATTGGCCCTGAACTCAAGCAAGCAATCAGAGAATCTAGGATCTCGATCATCGTGCTCTCAAAGAACTATGCTTCTTCCAGCTGGTGTTTGGATGAGCTGCTGGAGATTCTCAAGTGTAAAGAAGATATTGGACAAATCGTGATGACCATCTTCTACGACGGAGTAGATCCAGCTGATGTGCGGAAACAGACCAGAGATTTTGGGAAAGCTTTCAAGGAAACGTGTGCGCATAAAACAAAGGAGGAGGAGGAAAGATGGAGTCAAGCTTTGGAGTATGTGGGCAACATAGCCGGCGAACACCTCCTACACTGGTTTGTCTTTATGGGAATGGTATGTATGTGACTCTTTTTGTTAGGACGTTTTTTGATGGGAACAATTTATTTTCTATTTTGTTAGGGTCAATGAAGCAGATATGATTGAGAAAATTGCTACCGATGTTTCGAACAAACTAAATGCAACACCATCTAAGGATTTTGATGGCATGGTGGGATTTGAAGCTCATTTGAGAGAAATGGAGTCTTTGCTCGACTTAGATAATGATGAAGTTAAGATGGTTGCAATCACTGGACCTGCAGGGATTGGTAAGAGTATCATTGCCAGAGCGTTGCATAGTTTATTGTCTAATAGATTTCGGCTTAATTGTTTTGTGGACAACCTTAGAGGAACCTATCCTATTGGTCTGGATGAGTATGGTTTGAAGTTTCGTTTACAAGATGAGCTGCTTTCAAAGACTTTGAGCCAAAATAGTTTGAGAATATGCCATTTAGGTGTGATAAAAGAAAGGCTATTCGACCAAAAAGTGCTCATCATTCTTGATGATGTGAGCAATATAAAACAATTGGAGGCATTAGCTGGAGATATTTCTTGGTTTGGTCCTGGAAGTAGGATTGTAGTTACCACAGAAGACCAAGAGATTTTGCAGCAACATGGTATCGATAGCATTTACCATGTGGGGTTTCCATTTGATGAAGAAGCTATCGAGATCCTGTGTAGATATGCTTTTGGACAAAGCTATCCACATGATGGTTTTGAAGATCTTGCATTAGAAGTAACTGAGCTTTGTGGTGAGCTTCCATTGGGTCTACGTGTGGTGGGTTCATCTTTACGCGGGAAGAAAGTGGACGAATGGGAAGACGTGATGAACAGGCTAGAAACTATTCTTGATCATCAAGATATCGAGCAAGTACTAAGAGTCGGTTATGAGAGTTTACATGAGAATGAGCAATCTCTATTTCTCCATATTGCAGTCTTCTTCAGTTATAAGGATGGTGATCTTGTGGAAGCCATGTTCGCTGACAACAACTTGGATATTAAATACTCGTTGAAAATCCTAGCAAACAAATCTCTCATATATGTAAATGACGATGGATTAATAGTGATGCACAGGTTACTACAACAGGTGGGTACGAAGATCGTTCTTAGAGAAGAACCTTGGAAAAGCCGGATCTTAACTGACCCTCAAGTGATTTGTGATGTTCTTGAACGTGCCATAGTAAGTTCTTTCTATTTTATTTAATTTGTTATATATTTTTTTTGAGAAAATTTCTTAAAAATCAACGAACTATTTTGGATCTCCATTTAATACACAAACTAATTTTTGTTTTCCATTAAATACCAAACTTTTGAAATATGCAGATTTTACACTTTAATTTAGACGACGTCGATTATGTTTAACAGAAGATGACATTATTTTTAATTCAACACGTGGTTAGACTGTGAAAAGCACGCTCACCCTCAACCAAACCTGTCAAATGATTGAGCTCTAATTCAAGTTAGTTTCAATTCACCTTTGGCACCCTAATCTGTTCCAACTTCTGTTTATTTTCTTCTTCTTCGCTTTGATCTCCCTTTATATCGCTTCGAAGTGGAATTGATTTCCATGTCGTGAAAACAAAGAAAGTTAGGTACTTTAAATGAATTTCTGATTTTGAAATTACTTTATCGTTATGTGTTTCGTATTCTTCGCTAAGGTAGTAGTGATAATAATTCAAACAAGGTTGATTTATACTATGAACAATAAGTTTAGTGTTATGAATTAGTTTGTACATATATTCTTTTTACTATGATCAATAAATTTGAAATTTCATCCGAAAAAATTACACTATGAAAGCGTAATGGAGAAGAAAACTAACAATATAATCTATCAAGAGAATTTTTAAGAATTTATTCCTTCACGGTTTATGCACATGTATAATTAAACACTAACATTGTCTTCACTTCTATTAAACATAGTTGACATCGTCTAACTCATGCTAAACGTAGTGGAATTTTCCTAAATTAATGTGTAAAATCTGAAAATTTCTAAGTTTGTGTATTTAACGTAAAACAAAAGTTAGTTGTTGTATTAAACAGGGATCCAAAATAGTGTGTATTTATTAGAAATGAAAATCAGTTCATGTACTTTTAAGGAATTTTCTTTTCACAATTTAAACACATGTATAATTAAATTCTAATGCCGTTGTCACTTTCGTTAAATATAGTAAACGCCGTCTGAAACGATGTGTAAAATCTGCAAATTTTTAAAAAATTGTGTATTGAATAAATAATGGAAATTAGTTTATGTATTAAACGGAGTTCCAAAATAGTTATGTATTTTATTAGTAAATAAAAATTAGTTTGTGTATTTTTGAAGAATTTCCGCATTCCTTTTTCGTTAATTTTATATTTCATTAACACTATACTTATAATTGGAATAATTGGTTTAGGGTACTAGAGTTATGTGCAGCATATCATTTGATATATCCGATACAGATGAAGTATTTATAAGCCGTGAAGCTTTCAAAAGGATGCCGAATCTGCGATTCCTCAAAGTTTACAGAAGTAAATATGATAGAAATGTTATACTGAATATACCCGAGGAGATGGAGTTTCCACGTCGTCTAAGGTTACTAGATTGGAAGGCATACCCGAGCAAGAGTCTTCCTCTTAGACTTTGCATGGAAAATCTTGTGGAGCTCCACATGCGACACAGCCACCTCGAAAAGCTCTGGGACGGAACTCAGGTTTGGTTTCAAAATTTTTCTTTTGAAGACAATGTAACTTATTTTATCATGTAGACTTGATGTTCTTCCTTTTGTTGTGTTATTTCAGGCAATGAAAAATCTGAAAATGATGGATTTGTCATGGTCTGAGAATTTAAAGGAAATCCCGGATCTTTCAAATGCTGCAAAGCTCGAGAATTTGGATCTGTTTAGTTGCAAGAACTTGGTAGAGGTTCACTCCTCTATTGGAAATCTTCTCAATCTACGGAGGTTGGAAATGAGTAAGTGTGCAAAGCTACAAGTTGTTCCGCCTCTCTTCAATTTAGCACATCATGCTTATGTCGGCATAGAGGGATGCTCACAGTTGAGAAACTTTCCAGATATTTCCACGAGCATTAGTGCACTCATAATTACAGTTACAGACACAATGATAGACGAGTTTCCTATGTCAGTTAGGCATTGGTCTGGCCTCATGTATCTCAGTTTATATGGCCATAAGTCAAACGTTGAGAGAATCCCGGATTGCATCAAATATTTGCATGGGCTAGAAGTTCTTCACATATTTGGATGTTCAAAACTTGCATCAATTCCAGAGCTCCCAGCCTTACTCAAAGGACTAATAGTAGATTCCTGTGAATCATTGAAGACCATATCTCTGCCTTTTGACTCTCAAGTAACCTGCATTATCATTAACTGCTTCAAACTGGGGCGAGAAGCAAGGAGAGTAATCAAGCAATCATTACAGGCAGGCCTTCCCGGAAGACATGTACCTCCAGAGTTCAATCACCGGGCTGTAGGAAACTCCTTGACCATCCGGTCAGATCTCAGAGAGTTTAGGTTTTGCGTTGCGATTTCCCCCACACACAGCACTGAAAACAACACTCCTGAGTTGTTCTGTCGCATTCGTGTAAACAAGGGTTTCCCCACTGACCATGACATGTTTATGCATATCCTCAGTATCCAAGCGGAACATGTCTTCTTTTCTTACGCTGATTTGGTTGGCGCACATGGGTGGCTTGAAGAGGAGAATGAGATTATGTTTGAATTCATCACATGCCAGGAGCTTGACGTTATTGAATGTGGTGTCCAGATCATGACGGAGGAAAGCAAGAGAAGAAGAAGGACTGAGTTTGGTGAAGCCAGCAAAGCCTCGCAAGACTCTCAATAGTGAACTTAGGGAGGGACTAATCTGCGACTTGGAATATGGTTGGAGCTGGCTCCTCCTCATCTTCTATCTCTATGATTTTGTGAGACGTACTGCAAGCTTGTTGTTGGGAAGAAGACGATAGAGTCAAGCTGGATGAAAAGTAGCGCAACCGTTGGTTGGTAGATGTCTTCGGGATGTCTTTATATATACACAATCTCCTATTAATCAAGTATCAATCGAGCAAACTAAAATCGAATGTAAATCGAGCAAACACATTATGTTTTATATAATTCAAATGTATTGTTCTCGAAATCAAACAAGAGGGACGCTGAACTGTAACGTTTCGATATTGAGGTATTCACAAAGACTCCTGTAGAGAATGCTCCTGGGCCCTGAGTATCGTTTGCTCAGTGACGATATGTCTTAACCACCTGATCTATTCGTCTCCGGCAAAGTGGACAGCTGGTCAAATGGGAGGAGCATGCGGTGCAGCAGCACATATGACCACACCTGCGAGAGGTACCAACAAAACACTCTTTTTAGAAAGTTTCAAATGTGGAAACAGTCAAAGAAGCGGAAGAATGCTTACGGTACAAACACAGCGTTGTAGTTCTGCTCTAGACAGATCACACATAGATCAGGAACAGCGCTTTCTTTCTTGGTAGAATCTGAAACGCTCTCATGCGCCCCGTTTGAACCTGGTGAGAGAAAAGTTTTATGGTCAGAACCTGCGCAACCTATTTATGAGTAGAGAAAGATTCACCATTGGATACCTTCAGTCTCTAGCTCAGCTCTCTGAGCTGCTGCATCAAGCACTCTGCAACAACAGCTGACACTGCTTAATTTTATGTGTACATAATTTTCAAGGGAAAAAAAAAAAACTGATAAAGTTGAGGACGATTAGTCACTTTCTAGACAGACAAATGTCCGATATACCTTTTCTGTAACTCTCGCCGCCGCCTTCTCTCTAGAAGATGATCAATGACATGCTTTGTAATTAGAAACACACCAAAAACAGTTAAACCCATGGAAGCATACTTGTACCACCTGTAAAATTAGACTCTTATCAATTAGTTTTGGCACATCATCTTTTTTTGCAATAGTATAGCAGAAGAACCAAGAGAGGGGAGAGAGACAGGACCTTGACCATTTTCCCAAGTTAGAAATGAGCTGATCGAGTGATTTAGGAGAGACGTAGAAGGGCCCTCTTTCAGGTTTTTGAATCCTGAAATCTCCAATATCGTCCTTGACAGCCTGCCATACATGCCCGCAACAGAAATTAGATTCATACTCATCAGTATGCCTCTCTAGAAAGATTGATACAGCATCCTACAGATACTTCTTTGACAGAAATTTTCAAATGGCAAATTCCTGACCGTTAAAGACATGTCTCTCTATCAACATAAACAAAAAAAAAGATGGAACACAAACACTCAGAATACTGACATACCTCGCCAACAACTGTTAGAGGCATTCCAGTGGGAAGAACACGCTCAATGCGCTTAACACCAAGCATCTGAAACAAAACAATACCCGCTTAAGCAAACAGAGAAGCCGACAAAAAAGTAAGCAACCGCATAGAAAAGCAAAATACCTTAAGGCCTTGGAGATAATCGAGTGTTCCTCGTACAAGAGACCGCCCTGACTCTTCAAAGACTTCACTACCAACAGTCAAGGCAAAGCCTGTTGCACCACGAGCTCCCACTACATTCACACGACTTGTCCCATCATCCTTTTCACAAACAAATTTTGAAAATGTCGGAGATGGTTTTTTTAAAAACATCTAATCACATCTGCAGAAGAGTATGTTACTATATTTTGACTCACCAGGAACCAAGGAACCTCCTTGCTCATAGATAGCATCAAAGCACTATCTTGTACCCAAGAACCAGTCTCATTGTGTTTCAAGAAATGTTGTTCCGCCTGAAACCATCAAATGATTGCTATAATGCGAAGACAAACTAGATTCCATGACTAGATTATCCATACCGTTTCCTCGACAATAACCCCACGTATGCCACTATGCTCGCACTTGATAGGTGTGTCTGAGCCAACTCTTCCTGATACGGCCACAATGAAAGGCAGGAGCTTGCTGCTATCTAGTTCTAGCAATTGCGCTGCAAATACAGAGAAACACAAAAACAGTATCAAAAATCATTGAATCAGAAACCAAATATGAGAATGGATGAAACAATTTGGAGGAGGGGGAGAGAAGATGACCTAACTCCTTGAGCTGGTTGACCCTAGTGACGGTTTTGAGTACTTCAGCGTCCCTGCCGCTACTCCGGCCGAGAAGATAAAGAGCGGCGGCGCTAAGGCAACAGGTAACTCCACCCCAATGCAACATCTTCTTAACTCTTTACTTGATTGAACAACAACAACGCCTAAAGTTAGTGAATTTTAAGGTTTGTGAATTTTAGTGTTGGGATATGTACGGACGGATTCGAAAGAGATAGCGATTGGGAGCAAATCGAATCGGGATTTAACAGAGCGGTGAGAGAGGAAGGTGAGAATCTTCCGGTAACGAGTGCTATGTCGAGGAAGCGTTTCAAGAATAGACACTGAGAGCAGTGTTGGTAATTGGATTGATGATTCTTAGCTTCGATCTCTCTCTCGCAATCGCATATCCTGAAGCTCAAGGTTTGGGGGAAAGAAGAAGACGATAAAATTTGGAAGCAAGGTAGCTGATGACGTGGCCCTTTCCAAATATTCGATGCGTGGGCCGTGATGTTTTTATATTTAAGCCCAACTTGACGCCAAAGTCTTGCTTTTTTGGTCGTCTTAAGTCTTTGTTTTTTCATAGTCTTGGTTTCTTCTATTAAAATATATCATTAATACTAAATTACACTGAATTACACTTAGGAGGGTGTACTTAACTATGAATTTAAAATGATTTGTATTAAAATGAAAAATCTACTGTTATTCAAATGTGAATTTTAAAAAACATTTTAAAACTAATATTATTGAACCTGTCATTTCATAAAACACTCTGAAATTCACTGTTATTGAACAAAATTTAAGTTGGAGATTTTAGAATTTTTTAGTTATTTCTAGAGTATTTGAGAGTAGTTTGTTAGTTATAAAAATAAAAATCCAAGTCTCATAGTTTTAAATGAGATTTTAGAGTGGTTTAACAAAAATCACCTGAAATTCTCTAATTCACCTACAATCATCTAAAAATTCATTAAAAATCAAATCACTTCAAATTTTATATTCAATACACCCTCCTTAGTAATACTTAGAGATTTTACTGAGTTTTACTCATTGAATTTTACTGAGTTCTACCAAGCTATACAAATCTTACCAAATTTTACAGAGTTCTATCAAGCTATACAAGTTCTACCAAATTCAATCCGAAAATAAAATCAAAGAAAAACACAAGAAAATCCAGAAATCATTGAAGAAGATGGAAGAACATGATGAACTATAAATAAATAAAACACCCCATAAATCTTCATTGACATTGTTTCCATCACCTTCGACGGTTGCTACTCTTCTTCTGATGTTATCTTAGACGAAATTGCCTGGATTTTTCTTCTAGTTGTCGTCGTTACTTCCACGATTTAATAAAAACCCTAAAGTTAAGATTCGAATGAAGATCCAGATCTAATAAAAACCTAAAAATTGAGATTCAAACCTTCCATATTTTCACTGTCATTAATGGAACTCGTCTTAGTTTCGTCTATGAATCGCCACAAATTCACCTTTAACAATTTCAATATTGAAGAAAAAAGAAAGAAACTGAGGAATGATTCGCAAAGGAAAAAGAAAGAAGAGAGAGAGAGAGAGAGAGAGAGAGAGAGAGAGAGAGAGAGCGAAAGAGAGAGAGAGAGAGCTACTCTATCGCTCTTCATAATATTAGGGTTACTAACAGTGATGTAAATACGTAATTAATTTATTTTTTGAATTAATAATAAATCAAAACAATATTATAATTAGAATGATTGTCTTTGTGAAATTGGCTTATAAGAGCAACTTCAATAGTGGGTTCTAACATCGGGTTCTCAAAATACATATATATGTATGTATATATTATTATAAATATTTAATCGTGGAATTTTTAACTTTATGAGAAACTCAACCGAAAGTATACTTACACAGATACTTTGGGTTGAGTTTCTCGTAAAGTTAAGAATCTCACAATTAAATATTAATATTAATATATACATGCATATATATACGTATTTTCAGAATCCGATGCTCCCATTGTTGGAGGATATGGGTATGAGAGTAATTGACTCGAAACAGCTAAGACTCAAAACAAAGATTTGGTTTAAAAAGCTATCAATATACAAACCTGGAGAGGAGAAAAGGCATGCTTGACTAAGAAGACGGTGGAAGCAGAAAGCTTCTTGCCCGGACGAACACAAGAAACCATCAACTCAAGTGTCTTTGCGACTTCTCGGAGGATGGTGTGTCTTAGATCAGCCTGTAAATCCGTCCACGATTGAGGTAGGAACACCTTTGAAGGTATCACACAACCACAAGCATTAGTTTCCAAAAGAACAACCGACTCCTCAAACCCTACCTCCACATACTACTTTTGACCCTCGTCACCAAACATGTACTAGAAACCGCACACATCCCAAGATTTAGTTCAATCAAGAGAAGAATTTGTGTTGAAAGATTATATATCCAGGGAATCGCCACCTTCGAAGATACACTTGTCATTATTAGATTCCCTCACAACAGTCGGTACAAACCCTAGGCACCAGTGACTGACTTAAGGATTACCAGACAACCTATCCATTTTTTTCTATGTTAGTTGTCGATTCCAACGAGCCACCAAGGCCACATAGCCCTCAGTAAGTCCACCGCACCACAAACATACCCGAATCTAGGAGAAGGGAAAGATGTGCCCCCAAGAAAATTGTCGGATCATGTCTTTTCCATCAGTGAAGAGATCGAAAATCGAAAGAGGGGGGAAGGAGGCCTCTTACATTGTACAACGAGGAACGTTATAGTCCGGAGAAACCTCCTTTAGAAGCAAGAAAGCGAAAAAAGTTTAGAGACAAAAACTTCAAACACATTAGACCACCTTCACTGGGGGTTCTTAGAGAATTCTTAACCAAAAAATAGTGGTGAATCCCATCACTTTTCTTAGGAACCAGTTCTAAAAATCTCAAATTAAGAACTAGTTTTTGCACTGTTTCGTGAACTCCACTAATACGTGGCGGCCCACGAATAGTTCATTTTTAATTTTCTTTTTATAATCAGAAAAAAAAAATTTTTTTTCAGAAACCCAAAAAGGTTATAATGGATAGAGATGCTCTTAGATTCACACCATTCAAAGGTTTTTACATGTCTTTGTTAATCACATGATAATCTTTTCTTGACAAATGAACCGTTTTCATTATACAAACAGGTTTATGAATTTTATTGCTATTGCATATATTAGCAGTAAAATCTCTTAAGATAGATAACTTGTATACAAAACACATATAAGTTGCAGTCGATTAGATTGTAAAGTTTAAGCTTAATGTGAATAGCAAACTTTTCTCTCGTTAACGTCTACACTCTCATCTTGATCCTAAGCTTTGAATTGACTGTTCTATGATTCTCCAACAATCCATATTCACTTTTGGAATCTACAAAGAAACAGTCAAAAACAAAAATTTGATCAATGATTGAAATTTAATCTTCAACAAGAAAAACAATATTCAATATTATTTTGAAGATGTGTATTACAAATACTGCCAGAACATTTGCAATCCTCAAACCGTTTAAACCAGTCGGCGATTTTCTATATGTATTTGACACTTGTTTCTGTCCTTACAAAGGTTATAGGGCGTTGCTCCAAAAAAACTCCCAACAACAATAATTTTAAATCCTCAAAGGATATGTTCTCAGTAAACTGATAATTTTTGTTTGAAAAGCTGATGAGTCTGACGCTAAAATAAAGCTAAGCGGATTGCTCATGCTGTTCTCAAAGTTAAGTATCATCTATCATCGAGAAGGCATTCCTAAACATTATATCAACAGTTTGCTTGTTTTACATCCATAAGTGTATGCTTATGTGACCAAAATCAACTTATTCCAATTCACTTAGGATATAACAACAATTTTTCTAATGTTAAAGAGACCTTGATTTCCGATAACAAATTAAAATCAGAACGTGGGTCATAAAGCTAATCGCTCCTTACAATCTATAGTTTTTTTTGGAGGATATACAGACCTTTACTGGAATGTTTAAAGGGAATAAACCCTACTCAAGTCGTCAATATAAATAAAACATTGCTCTTCAAGTTACTTTTGAATATGTAACTTAAAAAGGTTTTAGATAAATATATTTTATTATAAAAGAGACTCTCAAGAGAGTTTCAAATCTTTTAAATATGAAACTAATATATATAAAAACACTAAATTATTTTTACCAATAATATTATTTTGAAGAATTTTAGTGGCCTTAAAAGAAAACAATAACTTATAAATATTATTATAATTTGAAAACAAAATTTAATTTAAGAAAAAACGTAGACCACTTCAGGAGAGGGATCAGATCGTAAGACAAAGGAGAGCGCTCAATTGTCGTAACAGGCGGAGCGAAACGCTCTTCTCACATATTAAAAAGCGAGCCTATTAACCACTCATCACATCCCCTTTCACTTGCCTGAAGGATCATGCCTTTATTAGGAGCCAACACTAAGCCTTTTATACCCAAACAATAGCTTCCCTAACTTCACTTCTTACCGATGTGGGACCTTTCTCAGTTTCTCTCTTCTTTCACTTAAATCAAAAACCCTAATTTCAAATTCTCAAGAATATGACCACGACGACTATCTCTCACCATGATTTCTGTGGTGATGATGAAGATTCCGAAACTTCTATCTCTGTATCTGTTATTGAGGTATTAATGTCGCTTTCTTCTTCTTACTTCTGCTGGTTTCATTTCTCATTGTTCGTTTTGTCTGTAGAATATGAAGGAAGAGTACGGGTTGTTCGTTTGGCCTTGTAGCGTTATCCTCGCTGAGTACGTTTGGCAACACAGATCTCGATTTCGTGGCTCTACCGTTCTCGAGGTAACCAAACCACTCCTGCTTGCTCAATTTAAATCGAGAGAACAATGATTGCGTGATTGTTTCGTAGTTGGCAACCACTGTTTGTTCTTACTTATTACAGAATGTGATTTTGTGTGATTGTGTTTGAACTTATGAATGTCTTTTTTGGGTACATCTTACAAATGTTTGGGCTTTTATAGTTTTTCTTAAGACTTGTGTTTGATGTAATTTGCAGCTAGGAGCTGGCACTTCATTGCCTGGTTTAGTAGCTGCTAAGGTTGGAGCTAATGTCACCCTTACCGATGACTCTAGTAAACCAGAGGTATGAAAGCAACGTTGATAAGCTTTTTTTCTCACTTGGTACAGAGTTATTAGCTATCTTTCATCATACATGATATATGTGCAGGTTTTGGAGAATATGACAAGAGTTTGTGAGCTTAACAAGCTCAACTGTAATGTAATGTATAACATCTTTTTACTTTCTTTAACTTAACACCTGCTGAACTAACGATTGCACAGATCATCATTGGAAAGTAACATGTGGTTTGTCTATTGCAGGTAATGGGTCTCACTTGGGGAGTATGGGATGCTACGATATTTGATCTGCGGCCTAACATTATACTTGGAGCTGATGTTCTGTATGATTCATGTGATTAGTTCTTGGAGTCATGGATTTTCATAGTTTATTCTTACCATGAATTAGAATGTGAATCCTGAATCTTTGTTTTGTTTAGCGTTCGATGATCTCTTTGCCACCGTCTCGTTTCTGCTTCAAATGTCTCCTGGTGCAGTTTTTATCACTACATATCATAACAGGAGGTACACAAGTCATTCATCTTAGTCATCTAACATATGTGCAAAAGATTGTGATAGGTGATTTGAATTTTATATTGCAGTGGGCATCATCTGATCGAGTTCCTAATGGTGAAATGGGGTCTAAAGTGCGTTAAACTTGTCGATGGCTTCTCATTTTTGCCATCTCGCAAGGCATCTTTACTAAGTGGCAACATTCAGCTGGTTGAGATCGTATTGAGTTGTGCAAAATCAGCAGCCTAAGTAAAGTAAGACTGGAAAATAAGAGCCAGAGATCAAAGGTATATTAACTTTGCTACAGTATAAGATAATATCTACTTTAGATGAGACTAGTGGAAGTCTGTAGAGTCGGAATATTGGGTTAATCAAGCGCATTGACTTTGATAACTCATTGCTTAACATCAAATATAGACCTCTACTTTGACCGAACCCTTGAAACATCTTGAAAACTCTGTAACAACTACTTTGACCAAACCCTTTAAAAATCCTTATAACATGACACTTAGATCCATAGAGTTTTAGATATTTTGGATTTGGATTATAGTTTTCAAGTTTTTTGTTTTAGGGATTTGGATTTTATCAATGAGTATATAGCTGGCTATATTACCTTCTATATGAGTGTGTACATGACTAACTGGTATAGCTGACTATATGACCTTGTACACGACTAACTGTCTGCACTACTCTATAACTGTCTTCTTGGGTACATAACCATGGAAATAGTTACAGGTTGTATAGCTAACACATACACACTTCTAACCTAGGAAAAGCTATCAATGCATTTCTAAGTTCCTCTATAGCTCTATACTACTAATCTATGTTTGAATGCCTTCTGCGCATGGCTCTAACATCCTAGCCTTAGAGTGCCATGCGCCTTTTAAACACACAGAATCATACATCTCTGGATACCCTTTGTTTCTTCCGTAATCACTGTTTTTGATGTCCATATCAAGCATAACATTGTTAACGAAGATATTATATTAGCTTCATAACCATACTTGAGATTGAGAACTTGTGATGTGCTCTAAGAGTCTTGTAGAAATCTTTGTGTAGAGTTCACTGAGTGGCTGCAAGGGGTTTCTGTGTGTTTATAGGAGAACATTGCTATCGGACCAATGGTTGAACTTTGTCTCATTTACATGAGAATGAAGAGGAATCGATTGAGTAAGAAGATTATGAATCATCGATACCTGCATCAAAGAAAAAGATGTCAGTTTTATCAGTGAAACTCATGTGCTAAATTCGTGACCTTTGATAAACAAAAAAAAAATCACGTTTAATACAAAAAGATTGATGTTTCTGAGTTTTTTTTTCCAGTTTTTTAAGAGCTTCAATTGATTGTTGTTGTCACGATTCATCAGTTTTATGAATAGGTTGATAATAATCAATCTACCTACCTACATTACGTTATCAAATAATGATCACATTATCATTAAGACCTTAACCGTACGTGTGTACTTGATGGATACTTCATTATGCACGATACCGTAAGTCTTTGTTTATGTACTTAAAATGTTCTCAAATGGTGTACATGAAGCAATGGGTTTTGAACATAGTTTTATTAGTTCGAAACAAGGAGGTAAGAACCTATATATTGCGTGCTAAACTGACTAAGAAATATCAAACCGTGACAAAAGTAGAGAAAACATAGAGACTACTTTAACTTTAAAGTCAGAGAGATGTACAAAACTGAGCTCAGACTCTTCAAAATGAAAAATCTGATCCCAACTAACTCTAATCGTATATTAAAATTCTGATAAAGCTTACACACCTCTCCATTCATCATTCCTAACTATTTTGTATTTATTTTTGTCTTCTTCGTCATCGCAATCATTAAGAAACATCAAAAGCCCACATCAGATAGCTCAGAGATAGAAGCCTACATCACAAGAAAATTCTCTGCAATCTGTATATCTATTAAAATGTCCAAAATACAATGCAGATTATCTGCTTGTCTTGCTATCTAATCTACATTCTCTAAAGAGAAATACCCTAAGATAGACGTAAAAAATTTTTGTCACAAAAATAAACTTTAAGGGAAAAAATGACAAAAATAACCTTTTTGGGATAGGATTTTGGAGGTAAATATACGTTTATACCCCTTGGGTTAATTAATCTAGACTTAGGGTTTAGAGTTATGGGGTGGGGTTTTGGGGGTGAGGTTTAAAATTGAAAAATTAAATAAAAAATATTAATTTTTAAAAAATAAAAAAGTCTAGTTTGGTCATTTTTATTTTTGAAATTTATTTTTGTGACAAAAACTTCAAAATGTGTTATTTGAGAGATTTGCCCTTCTCTAAATTAGTCTCTGCTGCTTGTAGAAACTGGCACTTAAGCTTATGCAAACACCCGTCACAAGCCAAATACAAAGACTCTTTGCTAAGATCATTACCAAAATAATTCTCTCTAAGCATTTTGGAAATAAGGGCTTTCATGTCACGCCCCATATGCAAAAGATTTAGAAGCACCGCATCGTTGCTGCCACCACTGTTTCCATTTAGCTTCTACAGAAACCCTTCTCAACATATTTGTTTCTCTTACGTTCTCAAGGTGTAACTCAGACAACAAAGAAGCAATCATTTACTCTTCATCTTCGGACCAAGGTGCTGCTTCCAAGTACTCCAAACACGACAATACTGAAGTATTAAACCCAATTGCTGCTGAAACCTGGTAGGTCTGTAGAAGTCGGAAAACCAAATTGACATAGACGATATAAATAAATACGATGTTAAGGAAATATACGATTGTAAAGATGAATCGAGAACCAATACGAAAACGTTTTAGAAACAGACCGTGGAGTCCAGATAAATATCTTACCACTCTTAATATTCACCCGTAAGTACGACGGCTTATGCGAATTAGAATCCCATGATACAACCATGATAGGTTGTCACGTGGCATTCGTGAACAACCCCTACGAACTAATAAATCTACGAAACACTCTCTAGAATTTACGTTGGAAGATTTGTTGGTTTTCGTTGTGTAAAACGTTAAAAATGAAGAAGAAGAGTTGGGTTTATATAAAGAGACAGACGAGAGCCACTTCCCGTAATCACTGGTGCACGTGGGCGGAAATCTCGTGAAGATAAAGAAAGTTGAGTTACAAAAACTTATTTCTCAAGACTCTTTTTCTCGTTTAAATATTTGAGACGATAAATTGCGTGACGTTTTTTATTTGGTAGACAAACTATTTGTCGTATCAAAACGAAATGCATGTTGTTTTGGGCCAAAAACCTAGAGCTTAATTAGGCCCAAAAAGAACATCTTGCAGTGACCCTGAGACCACCATTTCCCAATCCCAAGCCCACGTCGAGCTGGTTGGACGGCGGCGGCAGCGCGCGCGTGGGGAGTCCGCTCTTCTCTTGAGTTGTTTAAGCCTTAATAACATAAAGACATATATATATACTGCTCAAAATTCACCCACACAAAAATGTGGGACTTTAATCCTTTCTCATTCATTTAATAATAAGGCCGGTCCATTTGTATTCACAGAATTCTCAATTAATTTTACAGCCCATATGCTTAATTAATTGACCCAATAATCTTCCACATGAATCGAAATGACTCTAAACATATGGAGACTCGATAGACTAGAAAACTATAAATTATACTGACTATACTTATACTAATGACTAAATAGACAGACTTATCGAGAGTGTTTGCGAAAACTTCATTGTGTTTGAGTTGGTGGCATTTCTAAGCCCTAACCCACTCATAGTTAACATCTGTCTGGTTTACTTTACCAGAAGGTGAACATGCTCTTTTGAACCAACCAGTGTTTTATGTAAACTGAGACAACATGCATAACATAGCTTCATTTTCTCGCAGAACTTAGTTCTCAATTGTGTTAATTGTGGCCCTGAAATATTCTTGGTTTTCATAAGTGAACTTAGAGAATATAGCCTTACATTCATTGTCCTAAAGACAACCCAATTTCACACTCATTAGGTTATTGACCATTAAAAGTATTGAGAAATACTCCGCTTTAGAAGGTATGAAATCATTAAAAGCATATGCTTATCCTTCTCACATTAACACTTTTATCATCTTAGGAGCTGAGAAGAGACTTCTTTGTCTTAAAGTGGTTTTGGTAAATTTTGTTTGATTTTGTTTTCCCTTTGAATCTACGTCTTGGGATCTCCAGTCATGATAGGTAGGGTTGAGTCAAGCATCCTCACTCGTTATATGCTTTAAACCTATTTCTTTTGATGATTTAGAAACAATATCTCGTGGCAAACTTTTAGTGAATGGATCCACTACGTTGTCAGCCGATTTGATGTAATTTATTGTGATTACACCATTTGAGATAAATTGTTTAATTGTTTTATGTCGTCTTCTGATGTGACGAGATTTACCATTATAGAGATTATGCTAATCCCGAGCTATAAATGATTAATTGTCACAATGTATGTGCATAGTTGGCATAAGTTTCTCGTTACAAAGGAATATCTTCCAAAAAAATTCTAAGCCATTCAGCTTTTACTGCTGCTTCATCTAAGGTTATAAACTCAGATTCCATGGTGGATCTGGCTAACACTGTTTGTATGGTAGTTTTTCACGATATTGCTGCTCCTAATGTAAAAGAAGTATCCACTTGTGGATTTTGAATTTTTAGAATTTGATACTAGTTAGCATCACTGTATCATTCTAAATTGATGGTCTTTTGCTGGATATGGGCATTCGAGTACCCGTTTGGGTATGGGTAGGTTCTTTCGAGTTTCGAGTTTTTCGGATTTTGAAATTAGGCGCCATTCGAGTATTACAAAATTGTGGATCGGGTTCGAGTAGGGTCCTCCCGCGTCCAGGTGTGTTCGTTTCTTATCATTAGGAACTTGAAAATAACCGAATAACCAATGTATCGAAACGGGTTCGGGTATTTGTAAACAAAGTAACCATATTACCCGATTTGATTAGGGTATTTTGTATCCAAACTACTAAAAAATACAAAAATAACTAAAAATACTCATTTAACATGGTTTTGTTTGAGTAATTCTATCCAAACGATCTTATTTTATCTGAAAATACACAAGAGTATTGAAAAATAACTAATATATTTAATTTATAACTTTAATTTTTATTATTAAACTAATTGTATGTATGATTATAACTAATATTTTAAGATACATATTTACATTTCGGATATCTTCGGATACTCATTCGGTTCTCGGTTTGGTACCAATTTTTCGAATATAGCAATTGAAGATCCATTCGGTTATTTATCCCGGGTCCGATCGGGTTCGGGACCCTGATTTTCGGGTCGGTTTTGGGTCGGTTTTTCGGGTCCGAATATTTTGCCCAACCCTAGTTCTTTACCATAGTGAAGCTCAAAGTCTTTGGTGTAGCGTAAGTAATTGAGTACTCTCGTTATACCATTCCAAAGTGTATGACCTGAATTATTTGTATATTGACTAAGTATGTTTATTGTGTGCGATGGATCTGATCTAGTATAATTGGTCAAGTACATGAGACTTCCGTTCACACGTGCATATTTGTTTTGTAAAACCGCTTCACTTGAATTATTTGTCAAGTGCATTTGGGGATCTAACAAAGTTTTTGTCATATTATTAGAGTAATATTTAAATTTCTCTAATATTGTTTGAGCATAATGAGATTGGGTTAAGATAATTTCATTTAAATTTTTTGTCACTTTAAACCCGAGAATTACATTTGATAATCCAATAATGTGCATACATCTACATATAGACATAGCAAAACATACTCATTTTTGGTATTTTTTGTAGTATATGCATTTATCACATTCATTAATTTTGAAACCATTTGACATCATTGCATTGTCAATGTTTTTATGTCATTGTTTATGAGCTTGTTTATGACCATAAAGTGACTTTACAAGTCTCATACTTTGTTTTTTTTATCTAGGAATGACAAAACTCTCAAATTGTTTCATGTAAATTTCCTTTTTTAAATCACCATTTAGAAAGACAATTTTTATATCCATTTGATAGATTTCTAGGTCTCTTAAAGCTGCGACTGCTATCATCAATCTTATTGATGTTGTTCTCTTTACTGGAGAATAAATTTTAAAATAGTCAAGACCTTCTTTTTGCTGAAATCTTTGAACTACAAGTCTTGCTTTGTGTCAATCAGGTGTCTCATCATGGTTTAGTTTTTGTTTTATTATCCATATATTCCCTAATACTTTGAAGCCATGGGGTAAATTTCTTATGTACCATGTATAATTTTGCATGATAAAATCACATTCACTTTTGACAGCTTCGTTCCAAAAAGAAGCGTCTGGTGAAAATATGGGTTCTGTCAAAGTTTTTGAATCATTTTCTACTAAAATGCTATAAAGAAATCTTCACCAAAAAATTCTTCCTTTCAAGTTCTTTTGTTTATTCTAGGTTCATCTTTTTCATCTTTTGAAATATCTTTTATAGAAATTTTGACATTTGTCTCAATTTCTGAAACATTGTCTTTGTCTTTTTCTTCTCGAGTTCGTTTTGAATTGTTTTTCTTTGCAGTGAAAAATATTTTCGAAGAAAGAAGCATTTAATGATTCTATTACTGTATTTTCATGAATATCTGATATTTCAGATTTATGTACCAGAAATCAATAGGCACTACTATTATGTGAATATCCGATGATGATGCAATCCACTGTTTTAGGTCCAATTATGACATTCTTTGGTGGTGGTACTACAAATTTTGTTAAGCATCCCACACTTTGAGGTATTTATACGAAGGCAAATTACCTTTCCATAATTCATATGGAGTTTTGCCAGTTACTTTGTATAGAATTTTGTTGAGGATATAATTAGTGGTAAGGCACACTTCCCCCCCCCCCACATGTTTTGGGGTAACCAAATTTACTGAAACATTGTATTCATCATCTCTTTTAAAGTTTTATTTTTGCATTCAGCAACTCCATAGATTCTTGTCAATAAGGATTCATAGTTTGATGGATTATTCAATTTTCTTTACAATATGTATTAAATGGACCACCATACTCGCCTCCTTTGTCGTTTTTAAATATCTTAATAGTTATTTTAAGCTGATTTTCTACCTCAAAAAATTCTTTGAATTTTTATAAGGTTTCATCTTTGCTATATAATAAATATAAATAACAATATTTTGTGCTGTCATTTAGAAGGTCACAAAGTATTTTTTTTCACTTTTAGTTTGTATGTATTTTAAATCACATAAATTTGTGTGAATTAAATCTAGAGGGTTGTTATTCTGTCAACACGAGGTGATGGCGTTTTTGTGAGCTTAGGATCTACGCATACTTCACATTTTTGTTTATTTGTTTTGCATTTTGGGATTATATTTAAATTCATTATTCTTTGTATGGATTTGTAATTTACATGGTCTAATCTTTCATGTCATATATTAAATGACTTAACCAAATAAGCAACTGACTCTTTCTTATTCATTGAACTTTTCGGAGCTACAACTTTCGAAGGTACTATCATTACATTCATTTTAACCAATTCATCCTTAACACACCCTTTCCCCAAATAAAACCCATTCTTCCTAATCATGAGCTTGTCCGCCTCGAGACTTGTGGCGAATCCATTCTTGCTGAGCAAGGTTTTCGAGACCAGGTTTCTCCTCTTGTCAGGCACATGTTTCACATTCTGCAGAGTGACTTCACGTCCAGATGTCATCTTCAGAACCACCTTGCCGTGGCCTTAATCTTGGAAACTGCAGTGTTTCCCATAAACAGCTTCTCTTGAGTCTTGCTTTTGTGATAGGTGTTGAACATCAAACTATTCATTCTTTAGGGTTGTTGCTCTCAATCATGTTGACCTCAGTCAATACTGCAACGAGATCCTCCTCAGTGAGATGCGCTTGAGCCTTCTCATATCTGATCTTGTGACCAACTTTGTGGCAGTAGTGACATTTTCCCTTGAATTTCTCCACATTCACGTTGATTTTTATGCATTTCTTCTTGAAGTTTAATCCAAAAGCTTTCAAGATTGCAGCTGGTTTGGAAGGCTTGGCAAGATAGTGGGCGTGTGCTTTTCCTTTGTCTTTATGCTCAACCATGTTGACATTATGCTCCTTAGCATTGACCTTGTTTGCAATTTGGTTTCTGGATTCCATCTGAAGCCTCAGCGACCCATCTTCTTCTTTATATGTTTCAGGTAATTCTTGAAATCTGCATAGCTTGGAGGAAGCTTTTTAATGAAGTTAAGAGTTGTGAATGTCTTATAGATAAACATTCCTTCAACAACGATTTCATGGCAAATGAGCAGGAACACTTCAACCTAATCCATTTTGGGTTTTGAATCTACCATTTTGACGTCATGGAAATTTGCAACCACTTACTTCTAGCAGCCACCGTACTCACCTCTGTACTTCTTGTCCAATGATCTCCATAGGTCTTTCACCATGGGAATCTCATAGTAGACTCGGCACACTGGGTCAATGAAGCGATCCAAAATGTATCATTTGCAGATGATGTCTAAATACATTCATATGTCAACACCTGTGAGACTGTGCACATCATTAATCCCGTAAAGAACAAGGTGTTTGTCCTCCTGGATGAATTTATCCAACTTCATTGTTGTCAGGAAGAACATCATCTTTTTCTGCCACGTTTTGAAGCCTTTGCCAACAAATTTGTCTACATTAATCCTAGATTGAACAAGCTATGTACAAACATAAGAGTTGGAACTGCAATCGGAGCACTTGTGGAGGCTTCTGTTGAGCCCACCTGATATAAACCAGCATCGAATAGGTTATGACACGTGGTTTCATCGGCAACATTTCCCACTGGAAGGTTAGTTGTTGTTGCTGCAGCTGTTGTCGCTGTGGTTCCATCGGTTGTCACGGTTGCATCAGTTGCTGCAACATTGAGTGGAGTTTGCACATCGATGGTAGTGTCAATGGGGGTGTTGTTAGGATCCGTCATTTTTCTACAGAGAAACAAGAAAGCGGATTAGAACTCCAATCAATAAATAACATATTATTTCAAATAAAATAATAATTTAAAATCGATTTTCATTTTTGGTGTTTTTAGTAGATCGCCAAAGCATTACACCACCAAATCTTATCGATATAAGTCTGAAGAAATGTTTTGCAAACTTGTTTAAAAGCATTCGCATAAATCGTTTGTGTATACTTAAGATTGTTTCACAACCTCGTTTTTGAAGCACTCGTGGAAACAAATTGTTTTGATAACATTCTAAGAATCATATATAGAAACAAAAGCGTTTCGCGGGAATGCTGAAAGCAAATAGCAAACTCGTTTCAATAAAAATGAAAATCGTTTTATAAATCCTCGAATCAAGCGTTTATAAAACCGTAATCAATCTGATTAAAGCTTACGATAGAAAGCGATTAAGATTTAAGACTATAGAAGCCGAAAAACCAAATTAACATAAACGATATAAATAAATACGTTGTTAAGGAAATATATGATTGAAAAGACGAATCGAGAACCGATACGAACGTTTTTGAAAGCATACCATGGAGTCGAGATAAATCTCTTTCCTTAACTCTTAATATTCGCCCGTAAGTGGGATGTCTTATGAGAATTAGAGTCCTAGGATACAACCACGATAGGTTGTCATGCGTCAGTCGTGAACAACCCCTACAAACTAGGCGTGGGCATAAAAACTGGGAACAAAAAACCGAACCAGAACCAAATTGAAGAAAGCGAACCGAAACCAAACCGAAAATCAAAAATAACCGAATGGTTCCTATATTTCTATAACCGAAAAAGCGAAACCGAACCGGAACCAAACCAAAAACTGAACGGATACCCGAATTTCTGAAATATAATTTATATATCAAATATTAATTATATTTAGTATTTCAATTAATAAATATTCTACAAAAATATTACTTATAAACTGAACTACCCAAATATTTTTATCCAAAGTATTTAAAACCATATGAATTGCCCTAAAGAATCGAATGACCCGAATATTTATATACAAAATTTTAAATTTATCTGAATTACCCACAGTTTGAAAATCCCAAAAATCTATTGTATTACCCCGAATGTTCAAAAATAACCAGAAAAACCGAAACCGAAAAAAATTATTGGATATTAGTCGGTTCTTATAATTGTTATCCGAATCAAACCAAAAACCAAAATAATCGAACCGAACCCGAACCGAATTTCATAAATAATCGAATGATTCCTATATCTCTAGAACCGAAAAAACCGAAAACCAAAAGAGACGAACCGGAATCGAACCAAAAATTGAACGCCCATGCCTAATACGAACTAATAAATCTACGAAACACTCTCTAGAACTTACGCTAGGAGAATTTTTGGTTTTTGTTGTGTAAAACATTAAGAATGAAGAAGACGAGTCTGGTTTATTTAAAGAGAAAGACGAGAGCCACTTCCTGTAACCACTGCTGCACGTGGGCAGAAATCTTGTGGAGTTCGAGGAAGTTGAGTTATAAATTTTTTTCCTCAAGACTCTTTTTTCTTGTTTTAATATCTGAGACGATAAACTGCGTTACGTTTTTTTATTTGTTAGACAAACTACTTCTCGTTTTAAAACGAAATGCATGTTGTTTTTTTTATTTATTAGACAAACTACTTCTTGTTTTAAAAAAAGATCTACAAAGTCATTCTACAATCTTTCATATCATGAAACCTTTTTACCAAAATTTCGTTTGTAAATTTCTCAAATATATCTTTCTCGATAAAACAACTAGACAATCATTCAAAAATTGATCCCTAAAATTTGATTTCGTTGGTCTATCTTTACAATCTTCATGGCTGAAAAACATCTCTTAACGGTTGCAGTAGCAACATGTAAAATCATAATCAACTTCAAAAGCGTAGAAACTAAAGAAAATGATATGTACTTTCGATTTTCCACCAAAGTACGAGCAAGTTCTCCAAGACCTTCTAAATGAGTAAATCTGTTGTCACTTCGAACATTATCAATATATATCTCTAATTCTTGTTCAAGAGTTATGCACTCTCCATGACTAAATTCGATTGGGTAGAATGTTGATAACCTCATCAATTTGAATTGTCAAACTGAGAAAATTAGTTAAAAGGTGACAAAGAAGCAGTACAAATAAGTTGTTCAGTATTAACCTCATTAAAACGATCGTCGAACTCTTGAAACTGCAAATCCAAAATTGAATATAAGCAATTGACCTTATACTGATGTTCATTTGTCACTCCTGATTTTTTCCTTGGTTTCTTTGAGCCAGCAATATCTGCCTCCATGTCAAGATTTTTAATACCATGTTTCTTACAGAAAGAAGAAACTTTCATCATAAGAGAATTCCATCCATCATCACCAACGGCATTGCATTCAAAATCTCCCGATCTCTTTTTGGAGGGTTTTGGACAAACTATTTGTGATTCCTGAAAGGTGCACCATCACTTGCAAAAAGAACACAAAATCAAAGCTATTGATGTATCCAAGAAGACCATGTGCTTGTCATCTTTTTGCGTCATCGCAACCATCATTCTGAACACATTCAAGCACACTGATGATAAAAGAAAAAACTCAACCACACGAAGCAAAGTTCTATAGTGAGAACCCCAACGAGTCATCCATGGCCTTCGAACATAAAACTTCTTTATTTAGCCATTTTCCAGTTTTTCTTTCACCATCATTAATTTCTTTCTCAATGGTTTCTTTGTGACTCTCTCGGAGTGTATTTTTCCTTTTGCATGAAGTTCCCACCACATTTAAAAACAGATAAATCATATCAAAAAAGTCCCCAACATCAAAATGTTTTTCGCAACTACAACATTAACCAGTTGAAGTTGATGAGCAAAACAATGGACAAAATATGCTGATACATTCTCCTTTGAGATCAATGACCTTAACCCATTAAACTCAGCCTTCATGTTACTTGCCCCATCAAACCTTGTCCTCTGACTTTTGTAATGCTTAAACCATGCTTGGCAAACAAAGAATCAATAGCAGATTTCAAAGATGATGAAGATGTATCACTCACATGAGTAAGACTGATGAATCTCTCTTTAACTATCCCATTCTTGTCAACAAACCGAAGCACTTTGTCATTTGTTCTTTATAAGAAACATCAGCTTACTCATCCACAATAAATCAAACACATCATGATAAATTTCTTCAACAATATATTTGACAAAATCTTTTGAAAACAATGCACAATATCTTTCTGAATCATTCGAGAAGTCATTTGATTGTTTCCATGAGCGTTTATTAATACAACCTTACACACAACATCATTTTGTTCAGCAGTATATTTCAAGAAATAAACAAAATTATCATTGTTAGCCATTTCTTCTTTCTTTTTATGACCACGGGAAGGTAATCATTGTCGCAACAAGAATCTAGAAGGATCAATGGAGGCATTTAGCCGAACTCGATACTCATTCTTCATGATATCATCTTGTTTATGCAAAGCATCCTTGATAGACTGACCTTATTTCATCAAATTTTCACATTCATTACTGCATTGTTGTGAATTCTGCTAACACCTCCGACATGTTCTGAAAGTTTTTTAAACTTATTCCAGCTAGAGAAACCATCAATGGTCTAGCATCATTTATGCCTCCTTTACCAGCATTATTCCAAAACAAGTAACAATTTAGATAAAAAGCTGCATCTTTCTTCACACGATATTCTTAACCAGTTCGGATACTGATCAAACCAAGTAGAATTAAATCGCCTCAATACGCCTCTGACCAGTGATTGTTTGAAAATTTGACCACGAGATTGACAAAGACCTCTAATCAACCTCTAATAAAATATTTTCTGATTACCTCGTTTCTTTGATTCATATGATATTCTGATATTCTTTTCCGATCAGTAGGATCCTATGGTAGATCATTTAAATCAGCTAAATCATTTTGAGATGAAGATGGAGATTTTCTTTTCAAACTGTTTAACAATGTCTCCATAACTATGTCTGCAACAACAACCAAAAATAATAAATCTGTCTAAATATATACAATAGAAAAAAACAAATTAGATAATCGCACAACGCGTTAAAATTCAGCAAACTAGTATGAAGAATATTGCATCAAAAGAATATTCAAAGCTTTAGAAAGACATAAGCAATTTCCATAGAGAATAGAAAGACTGGTACAAAAAAATGGAACTAGATAGAATCATTAAACAGAGTAAATTATGAATATAAATTTACAAGTTACGAATGGAAACTGAGAGAAAAAATCTGTGTGATTTTTGATAAGTTGCTAGAGAAGATGACGAAAGTTTTGGAAGTGAGACGTTTCCAATTCCAATAGTTATTTGGGCTTTCCGTTTGATGTAATTAATTACTCAAGCCAGTTTTTTTTTTTATCTTGTTAAGCCTGTTTTCTATTTTTCAATTTTGTGCCAAAGAAATTTGGTAGACATTCCCTAAACATTATTTACCAAATGATTGATTTATATGTCATTACTGTTGTGAAATGATACTTTATTCATAACATAAGGATGTGTTTATATAGAAATATATAAGTATAAAATAAATGGAAAACATCCTAAAGACTAAACCACCTATGGGCGATACATGGGCCTATGGCCGATACATAGTAAAAGGGAACCTCGGATGGGCCTAAGGTTATGAGTGATCCATATAATGGTTTCATAACACTCCCTCTTGGATGCCATAACCATAACATGCTTGTACCATGCTTAATGTTGCCTCATTAAAACCTCTTCATGGAAAACCAAAACCCAGTGGGAAAAATGGAAACCACGAACAGGAAAAAGAGTACAACACATGGACTCCCCCTGATTTGGACATCATAGAAGGTCTTTGAGCCGTCGCATGCCAATATGGTGCGTGAGCTTCCTCAAGGTCGATGTGGGCAGTGACTTGGTGAAAAGATCTGCTGAGTTGTCGCTAGAACGAACTTGGACCACCTTTGCTTCTCCAGTCTTCTGTAACTCGTGTGTGAAGAAGAACTTGGGCAAGATGTGTTTGGTCCGATCTCCCTTGATGTAACCTTCTTTGAGTTGGGCGATGCAGGCTGCATTGTCTTCGTATAGGACGGTTGCCGGGTCAGGACCATCGGATAGTCCACTGTCTACTTGGATATGGTTGGTCATCGATCTCAACCATACTAACTCTCGGCTCGCTTCATGTATTGCTAAGATCTCCGAATGGTTTGATGAGGTTGCAGCAATGGTCTGCTTCATAGAACGCTAACAAATGGCTGTACCTCCATATGTAAAGATATAGCCGGTTTGTGATCTAGCATAATGTGAGTCGGACATGTAACCTGCATCAGCAAAACCAACTAAACAATCTTTGTTCTGGTTAGTATAAAACAAACCAAGGTCTTTTGTTCCTTGCAAATATCGCAAGACATGTTTTACACCATTCCAATGCCTTTGGGTCGGACAAGAGCTGAACCTAGACAATAAGTTCACAGCAAAACAAATGTCCGGTCTAGTGTGGCTAGACAAATACATTAATGCCCCAATGGCACTTAGATAAGGCACTTCCGGACCAATGACTTCTTCATCGTCCATCTTAGGTCGGAATGGGTCGGTTCCAGGACTAAGGGATCTCACGACCATAGGACTGGTCAATGGGTGCGATCCGTCCATGTTGAATCTCTTGAGTACTTTTTCTGTATATGCCTCTTGGTGCACAAGGATTCCATCTTTTATGTACTCAAGCTGTAATCCCAAACAGAACTTAGTCTTTCCTAAGTCTTTCATCTCAAATTCTCTTTTGAGGTATTCAACCGTTTGGGCAATCTCTCCAGAGGTTCCAATAATATTCAGGTCGTCCACATAGACTGCTATTATCACACAGCCATGGTTATCGAATTTCTTTATGAAGATACAAGGGCTGATCGGATCATTCTTATAGCCTTCTTTTACTAAGTATTCACTTAGCATGTTGTACCACATTCGACCTGATTGTTTTAATCCATACAAGGATTTATTCAGCTTAATGCAATGCTGATTTCGAGATCCTTTCTTGTCGTTGAGCTCAATGCCCTCTGGGACTTTCATGTAGATTTCATTATCCAGTGGTCCATAAAGGTATGCAGTCACTACATCCATCAGACGCAGATCCAAGTTTTCTTTTATAGCCAGACTGATCAAGAATCTGAGTGTAGTTGCATCCACCACAGGGGAATAAGTTTCCTCATAGTCTATTCCGGGTCTTTGAGAGAATCCTTGTGCTACAAGCCTTGCTTTGTATCTCACAACTTCTCCTTTTTCATTTCTCTTTCTTACAAAGACCCATTTGTACCCCACTGGTTTAACATCATAAGGCGTGACCACTATTGGTCCGAATACATTTCTCTTCTTTAGAGAGTTTAACTCCACATTAATGGCATCTTTCCATTTGATCCAATCAGATCGTTGAGTGCACTCTAGGATTGATGTGGGTTCATGATCCTCGTCCATTAACTCAAGTGCTACTTTGTATGCAAATATATCATCGACGTCAATGTTCTTTCGGTTCCATTGTGTTCTAGACAATATATAGCTTATTGAGATCTCATGATTATTTGGATCATCAGTACCCTTAGAATTGGCGTCCCAATCATTTTCTGGTACGGACGGGTCAACCGCGGTACGCTGGTCGAGCATGGTCGGATCAGGTTGGTACGAGGTTCGGTCAGGTATGACCGTGGTACGTCCTGGTACTTCCGTGGTACAGTCTTTTATGACCGTAGTACGTGTACGTCTTGGTACGTCCTGGGTACGTTCTGGTACATCAACGGTACGTGTATGATTAGGTACATCCGCGGTACAGTCTGGTACGTCTGCGGTACGTGTACTATCTGGTACGTCCACGGTACAGTTTGGTACACACGCGGTACGTCCTGGTATGACCGTTTCTCGGTCTGGTACGTCCGGATCATTTTCGACCATATCCGTGTCTGGAATCATATTTTCATATCCTTTTCTATTCTTAGTACCATTCTTTTGTTTTCTAGGAGTTTTATCCTTGGAACCAATTGGTCTACCACGTTTCAAACGTTGTCTAGACTCAGTAGCAACTTGATTTTTCCCTTCTTGGACTTCTACTCTTATTGGTGCATTACAAGCTGGGATATGTGATCTTGTCACTCTATTTGGGTCAGCAAATGAATCTGGCAATTGATTGGCTAGCATTTGTAAATGGACAATCTTTTGGACTTCTAAGTCACAATCTTTGGTCCGAGGATCTTGCCAAGATTCTAATGGTCTATGCCATTCGATTTCTTTGGTTTCTTTAACCAGCTTGCTATTCTCTTTCCCCAAGGTCGGATATTTGGACTCATCAAAATGGCAGTCCATGTATCTGGACTTGAATAGATCACCAGTAGTAGGCTCTAGATACTTTATAATTGAGGGAGAGTCATATCCAACATAAATTCCCATCCTCCTTTGAGGTCCCATTTTGGTTCTTTGTGGTGGAGCTATTGGTACAAGAACAACACAACCAAATGTTTTAATATGGGATATATCTGGCTCGTGACCCGTAATGAGTTGGGATGGTGAATATTTATGTTCACTAGATGGCTTGATGCGAATTAATTCAGCTGCATGTAAGACTGCATGGCCTTAAGCTGATACAGGAAGTCGAGACCTCATGAGTAATGGTCGAGCTATCAACTGTATTCTTTTGATAAACGATTCAGCTAGTCCATTTTGTGTATGGACATGTGCCACGGGATGTTCCACACTAACCCCCATGGACATACATAAATCGTTGAAAGCTTGGGATGTAAATTCACCAGCACTGTCTAGACGTATAGTCTTTAAAGGAAAGTCTGGAAAGTATGCTCTCAGTCTTATGATCTGGGCAAGTAGCCTGGCAAATGCCATATTTCGTGTGGATAGTAGGCAGACATGGGACCATCTCGTGGATGCATCAATAAACACCATAAAATATCTAAAAGTCCCACAAGGTGGGTGTATTGGTCCACATATGTCTCCTTGGATCCTTTCCAGAAAATTATCATTTCCTTATTCACCTTGGTCGGTGATGGCCTTACTATGAGTTTTCCTTGTGAACATGCTTCACATGTGAGATTATTTGGGATAACTCTTTTCAATGTGTGCCCTTTGGAGTTTATGATTATTTTTCGCATCATGTTTGAACCAGGGTGGCCGAGCCTGTCATGCCATAAAGTGGTCATCTCGCAGGTATTAACCTCTGCGATGCTAGTCTTTGAAAGATATAGACCATTCGAGATTGCATGTATGGTTTCTAGGACCTTTTTGATGCCTTGGATGATCTGAGTAATATATAGGAACTCTTTTGTTTCTTCACCCATGGTTTCAATGTGAAAACCGTTTAGTCTTATATCTTTAAAGCTCAATAAGGATCTCTTAGAGCTGGGTGAGTACAAGGCATTAGGTATCTCTAGAAGGGTGCCTTTAGGCAACACCAAGTTAGCTTGGCCGTGGCCTTCAATGAGGCTAGCCGTGCCTGCAATAGTGTCTATATTGGCGTTTTGTTTAAAGAGATTGATGAAATATCTCTTATCTCTAAGTATCGTGTGGCTTGATCCACTATCCACCACAAGTGTATCCATTCTATTCAAGAAATGATTTAGACTCAAAGATATAAAATATGCTTGCATAAAAAAAAATTCAAAACACCAAAACAAACATCAAAACAAGAATTCAAAACAATAATGAAGTCATAAAACAATAGAGTAAAACACACAATATGAGATGATGTCGAGGTCTAGATCTTTATTTCAAGCAATCTGATGTTTCAAAATCCATTTGATCATCCTTTTCATGGTTAAAATCACCATGTTCGTCCTCGACCATATGGGCTTCCGGGTGCTTCCCCTTTTGGCTTTGTTCGTAAAGGTCACAAAGATGTTTAAGGGTTCGGCAAGTCTTGGCCCAGTGGTTATCCATGCCGCATCTAGGGCAGACGGTTCTGGTCGAGTGGGGTGGTTTAGATATACCACCTCGTCCTCGCCCTCGACCATTACCGTTCTTGGGTCCTTGGTCGAAGCCACGATTGCTCATGGGTCGACCAGACCTGTTCCATCGGTTACCCGAGGAGTGGTGACCAGAGTGCTGATTACCCGAGGGTTGCCCACAACGACCATGTCCTCTACGACCACGGTTTCGACCATGTGGTTTATTGCCTTGGACATGGTTGCTTTCTTTCTTATCTCCACTGGCCTTATTGGCTTCAAGTAATGGAGTAGAACTGGGAGGCCTTAACTCACTATTCCTCATAAGCAACTCGTTGTTTGTCTCGGCTAGCAACAAGCAAGAGATCAAATCGGCATAGGTGGTGAAACCTTTTTCTCGGTATTGCTGCTGTAATAACACATTGCTTGAATGGAATGTGGAGAAGGTCTTTTCAAGTAGATCCTTCTCTGATACAGTCTCACCACATAGTCTTAGTTTGGAGACTATCTTAAAGAGTGCTGAGTTGTAATCTTCCACAGACTTAAAGTCTTGGATCCCGAGGTTTCTCCACTCGTATGTGGCCTTAGGCAGCAACACTGTCCTTTGATGATCGTATCTGGACTTTAGTGCGCACCATAGGGCCAGAGGGTCCTCAATGGTAAGGTATTGGTCCTTAAGACCTTCAGTGAGATGATGGCGGATGACCTGGATTGCTCGGTACTTATTTCTTTCATTCTCTTGATTGTTATCAAGGATGCAATCACCGAGTCCTTTAGACTTCAGGTTGATCTTTGTATCAAGCGCCCACTGCAAGTAATTTTCTCCTGAGAGACGCAGGGCAGCATAGTCTAGATTGCTTATGTTCGACATCTGAAAATCATATGTTACTCGTCAACAAGCAAGCAAATGGGATGATCAATCAAGCAATATATGTGATTATACAAGTGTTCATATGCGGCCAGAAAGAATGACAATGATCAACTTAACAATTATACAAGACGGGTTAAGGTTTTCAAGGCCTTTAAATCGGTTTGTGGTCGATATGGGACGGATGGGTCGACCAGATCGACCAGGTCGGGGTCGGGTGGGACGGTTCGACCAAACGGTGCATATGAATCAAAAATGGAAATATTGCCCAATGATCAAAAATGGAAATTTTACTAAAATTTCAATCAATCCATATTTTAGGGTTTAGCCTTTAAAATTTCCAATTTCAAGTTCATGGGTGTGTATACAATCAATCTATCACCCTAACATTCATGAAAGTCAAAAATGGAAACTTTCAAAAAATGGAAATTTTCAAAAATGGAAAATTTCAAAAAAAATGGAAATTTTGAAAAATGGAAATATTGAATATGGAAACTTTAGGAATGGAAAATTTCAAAAATGGAAACTTTCAAAAATGGAAAGTTTGAAAAATGGAAATTTTCCTAAATTCTCATATCATCGAAATTTTAAGTCTTATACCTTTAGAGAATTTCCAATTTCGAGATTAGGGTTTACAATCAATCTATCAACCTATTCTCAAAACAAGAAATAAGGAAACAATCCAAAAAGAAAAATTTCTTAAAGTCTCATATTTTCCAAATTTTAGGTCTTATGTCTTTAGGGAACTTTTCCAAATTCGAGATTAGTTTTTTTTTTATTTCTATCAACCTAAACTCACAATTAAACAAAATTGGAAACATTCCAAACACACAAAACTCGCTTGTGCAACGAGCTAACCGGAAAAAAGGAAAATATGGTCTAAGGTTCATGCATGATTTCAGCTAGGGTTTCCAACGAGCATGGGGAAACAATTTTCTAGCAACCTAACATGGTATGGACGAATCAAAGTATGGGATTTTCAAGGTCCCTTGATCGACAATATGGTTAGGTTTCAATGCATAAACAAACATCAATCATGTTAAGAACAAAATCGATTTTAAACAAGTTGTAATTAGGGTTTCAAGGCCCTTAGATGATCCGGATTCAAGTATGGACTGATATCAAACGAATCAAACAACATATAACATCATAGATTGTTCTGATAAGTAATTGATTGATCAAGTTCTAGGATTTTAAACTCATGTATAAACCGGTTGCAATTAGGTTAAAATTAGGGTTCATGTTCATTCAAGCAATCCGATTTATATCTTTAGAGTTTTGATTTTCTTTACCTTAGAACACCTTTGGATCTGACTGGACCACCTTAGAGAGGGATTTGAAGTTGTTCCTCACGAGCTACAAGTCGCCTAGGAACTGCTACACGCCTCACGGGTCGCCGGTTTGTCTCGAACCTTCTTAGAACCTCACGAACGGACTCCTTAGGGTTCTTCTTCTTAGAACTAGGATCTCCGGTTGGTAACTAGAGGTTTATAGCTTTCTATCTATGGGTTTGATCTTCGCAAACGGATGAGAAAGTAGAAGGGAGGCGCCGAGGACAAGGTTTAGGGTTCTTGGTCGATATTTCCTTTTCTACAGAGAGACTAGGGTTTGTGGCGAAAAAGCTTAGGATTTCTTAGAGACTATTCGTGCTGATAACGTGTTGTGAAAGGATATTTTATTCATAACATAAGGATGTGTGTATATAGGAATACATAAGTATGAGATAAATGGAAAGCATCCTAAAGACTAAACCGCCTATGGGCGATACATGGGCCTATGGCCGATACATAGTAAAAGGGAACCTCGGATGGGCCTAAGGTTATGAGTGATCCATATAATGGTTTCATAACAATTACTACAATTTATCTAGCAAAAAATAATGATAAGATTCACTTAAATAATGACATGGATCCTACTTAACTATGACTAAGCAATTATTACACAAAAATTATTTAAGGAAATTCAAATAAATGATATTAACTTACTAATAATTACCCTAATTAAACATATAAATAAGTTAAATTTGAGATGGAATTAATATTAAACTTACACTTTGAAAAAGTTAATAAAAAACCAACTAAATGTATTTATTATTTTTAGCATTTATATATTTTAATGTTTGTAATAATATTTTATCCAAACATGGTAAAATCACATGTTTCATTCTCAAATTTATATCCCATAATTAAATTGTTATATATACTGTAACTAAAACAAGTGTTCTATATTTTAGCATTTATAATGTTTTGATTTTGTAAATAAAGTTTTCTGCAAAATTATATGTGCTTCAAGTTTCCAAAATTTAATCTATCTTACCAAAATATACTTTAAAACATATATTACCTTTTCAAAAGTTCATTACCATATTCTTTAAGCAAAACCTTAAACATTATTATTATTTTTTGTCAAAGGGAGTTCCATTATAGAAAACAAGTACACCGACTTGAGAGGATCCAACAACCAAGTAAGAACACATAGCTGGAAATAAAGCCAAACAAAAGGAAAAAGAAGCAAAGACATCAATAGATGCCATGACAAGAGAAAAAGCAGGTTGAGAGTCGGGAACTGATGCAGTGTCAGATCATTGTGGGCGCAACTTTCCACTCAACTGGTTGGTAGCTTCATGGGTGACCGGCGATTATTGCTTCTGACTGCAGAGCTAACGAAATCCAACTAGGTCCAGCTCGGGAAAGATAGGATTGATACCTTCCATCTCTGGTAACGCTTATAGCAATCGCAAGGGCTATTGACTTAGTGCTTGTTGGAGATACCATCAACTGACACTGCTCAAAGTTGTAAAGAGCACGAAGGATTCTTGAGGATGTGTGCGAGAGATGGGGATAAGATAAGAGCGAAGTCAACACTTTCCACGCCTCCATCGAAGATAGTTCCATAATCACTCTTTTAACATGAAGATCTTGAAGCGCTTCACAGGACCACGACACAACTAACAGGTCTGCTTCTAGTGCTGAGTGAACTTGTGAGAATGCCCGCCTACTATGAAAAAGGGGAAGACCAGAAACATCTCTAGCAATCCACGCTGCACCACAATTACTTTGTGAGTCTACCCAAGAAGATCCTATATTACACTTGATGAACCCACGGGGAGGTTTTTGCCAGTGAAGTGTTCTAGAATTCTCTGAGACCTCATAAATCTTCTCTGAGTCCTGGAGTTGGAGGTTAATCCAGGTACCAGCTTCATCTGTTGCTTTCACCAGAATGGAGGCTGCATCGTATCGGATATGCTCATAGCAAAAGGCATTACGTGCTTTCCATATATGCCAGAGTATCCATGGAAATGCGAGGCAAGTCGGGTTGGTGGTTTGCAGTTTTTTTGTTCAAGGACATCAAATGGTACATATTAAGACACACCGAGTTAGGGGAGAAACCTAACGGGGGCATAGGACACTGTGCACGGGCCCAGGTCTCCTTTGCAACCTCACACAGAAACAGAGTGTGACAGATGGTTTCCTGGTGCCAACCACATCGAGTACAAGTAGAGTCTACTGGGATTCCACGTGATCTCAGGCCTTGCTTCACCGCCAAAGCTCCAGACAGAGCTCTCCACATAAAATGTTTGATCTTGGGGGTAGTTTTTGTTTTCCAAAGGTCTTGCAATAATTTTTTCTCCATTGGCGGAAGACTCTGAGATGTTGGTGATAGTAGACTTTGTAGTGATTCTGCAAGCTTATAGCCACTCTTTGAATTGTAAACTCCAATTTTTGAGAAGCCCCAGACCTTTCCATCTTCTAGCCTCCAGTTCACCTTCGTTCAATACCAGCTGGACATCTTCTTCCGCTATCACTTCCCTTACCTTTTGGAGGTTCCAACCCTTTGTACGAGGGTCCAACAAGTCTTTAACCGAAAGTGTAAGATCAACGATAGCGTCTTGACGGTAAGAGCACGTGGTACTTTATCCATGATCCAATTATCCAACCACAGCTTGGAACTCTCGCCATTACCAATCTTCTGTAGTAACCCTTGACGAAGTAGATCCCGACCAAACATAATGCTACGCCACGAATACGATGGACGTATGCCCATGCCACATTCCATGATAGAAGAGCGAGAAAAGTAGCGTTGACGGAGTATCTTAGCCAAGAGAGAGTCCGGGTTCGTCCAGACCCTCCATGCTTGTTTTGTAAGCAAGGCTTGGTTAAACTTGTCAATGTCCCAAAACCCTAATCCACCGAGTTCTTTGTCTTTGCAGAGTTTTGACCAAGACACCCATGATATTTTCCTCTTGTTGTTCCTAGAGGTCCACCAAAATTCTATCATAGCACTCGTTAACTTCGTACAGACATTGTTAGGGAGCTTGAAACAAGACAACACATAGATAGGGAGAGCCAAACCTACTGATTTCAAGAGAATTTCCTTCCCTCCTTGAGATAAGGACTTCACAAACCACCCTTTAAGCCTCCCTTGAAGTTTTTCTCTGATGAAACTCAATATTTTTATTTTTGATCCACTAAAGCATTCAGGCAAACCTAGATACGAGCCTTCTCCTCCCTCAGTATCGATACCCAAAGCTGAATTTATCTCCACTTTCCTCCCATTTGGAACTTTTGAACCAAATATTATCGAAGATTTTTGCCTATTTATAACTTGACCAGAAGCTTCCCCATAAACTTTCAAGCATTCCATTAATTCTCCAGCCTCATCCACATTGGCATGGCAGAGAAGCAGACTATCATCAGCAAACAACAAGTGATGGACCGACCGGCAAGTAGCAGAGAGTTTAATACCATGTAACCTACCGGTTTCCTCAGATGCATTCAAACAAGAAACCAGCGCCTCTGCACAAAAAATAAAGAGGAACGGTGAGAGTGGATCGCCTTGGTGTTTACCCCGTTCCGGTTTAATGAAGTCGTGAGAGTTCCCATTCAATAAGACCGAAAATGACACCGAAGATACACATGCCATGATCCATCTGATCCAAACTCTCTCAAAGGTCATCTTTTCCATTAAGGCTTCCAGAAAGTTTCACTCAACACGGTCATACACTTTCGACATGTCGGTTTTTATAGCCATACATTCTTCAGAGACCTTTGTATTTGTATGCAAGCCGTGGACCATCTCATGAGCGATAAGGATGTTATCTGATATCAGTCGCCCCGACACGAAAGCACCCTGAGTATCAGAGATGATGTGAGGAAGAATGACTTTGAGCCGGTTGCATAAGACCTTAGAGATGATTTTATATTGGACTGAGCATAAACTGATGGGTCTCATATCCTGCATCCTCGTTGGTTTCGCGATTTTTGGAAGGAGAATGAGTTGCGTATGGTTCCAACCCTGAGGCATTACAGCAATGTGAAAGAAGTTTAAGATTTCTTCCGTCAACTTTGGCCCTACTACATGCCAATATTTTTGATAAAAAACTCCGGTGAGTCCATCTTCCCCGGGTGCACTACTCCCCTTGACGCTGAAAACCGCTTTTCTAATCTCCTCAGACGAGACAGGGGCTGTGAGCTTTAATTTCATCTCAGAGGACACTCTGGTTCTGAACCCCAAGAGCAGAGTATCCAAATCAAAGGGATTTGAGCTCCTAAAAAGGTCTCTTAAGTATTGAACCGCTAAGTTGCCTTTAGAACCTTCAGAGAATTCTTCCTGACCTCCTTAGTCTAGCAACATAAGGATTCTATTTTGTAGCCGCTTGCCCTTAACACAATTGTGGAAATACTTTGTATTATGATCCTCTGATTTTAACCATTCTTCTCGACACTTTTGTTTCCAGTATTGTTCTTCTTCTTTGATCGCCATAGCAATGTCATGTTTTAGCTTTTTCATGCGATCATACGATGAAAAAAACCTTGGAAACCTCTTTCTCAAAAGCCTCTGATAGTCGAATGATTCTGTTCCGTGAGTTCATATCCGCATTCTTCTTCCATTTAAGGATATTTTTCCTACACCAAGCAATGTGGTCCATAGTAGAGCTCGAATCAGAAAGATCATCACCCCAAATTTGACACACAAGTTCCTCGAAACCAGACTTATAAATAAGGCATTTATCAAAGAAAAATCGGTTTCTCTTGGGATCATCTCTCTCTAGAGATAAACATACTCTGATGGGACGATGATCTGAGGTCCACATATCCCGATATTCCATATGTGATCTAGGGAATAAAGAGAACCATTCGGAATTTCCGAAACTTCTATTCAATCTGCATTGAACCCAAACCCGATTTCTCCAACCACCCCATGAGAGGCAGTTACCAGAGTGTCTAAGTTCCTTCAATTCACAGTTCTCCGCCATGTTCCTAAAGTTCCAGAAACTTGACTCACTTCGAATGGCACCTCCCAACTTTTCCGAGTTAGACATTATTTCATTGAAGTCTCCCACAAGGATCCATGCTTCATCTCGCACCAAGACGATTGTTTCAAGACGATCCCATACTTCCTGAAGCTTCGCAGCAACCGGATCACCATAGACACAAGTTAGGAAGAACTTCATCGAACCAAACGTAACTTCCATATCAATGATCCTTTTATCACTGGACACAATTGTGACCCCATAACTATCTTTCCATAACACCACCAGCCCTCCGCTAAGGCCCACTGGTTCCACCGTAATGACATGATCGTAACCCAAACTATTTTGTAACTTCTTGACATAACTGAACTTTTGCTTAGCTTCACTCAAAAACAAAAAATCCGGGAAGAACTTTCTTCTGAACTCCCGAAGTTGCTGAACTGTCTCAGGACTACCTGCCCCTTGACAGTTCCAGGAAAGAATACTCATTGGGACGGCCTCAATACGGAAGCCACTGAAGAATTTTCGTGCTTTGGAGTTTTGTTATCCGAAGATGAACGTGAAAGAGAGGATTTCCGCTTCACACTTTTCTGAACTGCTGGCACGGGGACGATCAGAGCAGCTGAAGTAGAGGTAATGGTGTGTTTGGGCACAGCTTTCCTTTTCCAAGAGGATGGTATTTTCCTCTGTGTTCTGCTTGATTGCTGATTCCCGGAGACTCGTCCCCCCCCCCCGAAGAGGGGCCGAGTTGAAAACCCGTCGGAGCCAGCGTTGGAGCAGATAAAGTATCAGAAGCGTTGGCTGAAGATTCTGCCTCACCTTCAATGAAATATTCTCCGCATGACTGTGCCGCTGTCATTCGGGGAGCTGAGGATAAGTAATGACTGTTGTTGGCTTTATCCGAGTAGGAGAATACATGTCCCTTCCCTTTGTCCAACTCTTGAGTAATTTTTGTGAGACGAATAGATGACTCCTGAGCGTTGTCTAAGATGCCTTGTCTAACATGCTGTATCCTCGCTTGACGTTCTGTTGGATCCGAGTGAGAGATGTAGAGCATAGCCATTTGGTGGTCTTTCTTTGAGAGCTCCGGAAACATGGACGGGAACCCAGGAGGCCCATCACGAGGATCCGTACTAGAAGGAGGGTTAGCCAATACCAAACTTCTCGCCGAAATTTTAGGTGAACCCTCCTGTTGCTCCAGTTGCTTGTTTGGGAAGGAAGGTTTCCTAAGAAGTGGGCACTTGATTTTTCATGAGTAAGGCGGAGGCAGTGAAAACATCGCTTATGGATTTTTTTCATATTCAAACTTGATGGTGATTGTTCCCCCAGATTGAATGGATAGTTTCCTAGATGCCTTCGCCGGGTTATCAACCTTAAAGTTGATTAAAGCTCAGACGTAGTCTTTTGTATGGGAAATCTTTGGGTCGTATGCAATCTCTTCTCGACCACACTACCTACCTCAGAGGCCAACTTGTGCATCGTTTGGGTTGTAAAATGGTTGACTGGGATGTGTCTTATGCGGATCCATATATCCATGGAGCAGAGAAAATCCTCCGGAGGAGAATCAGTCCATCTCTCCAGCACCATCGCCCAATGATTATAAGACTATGGTCTGTCTTTGAGAACAGTTAACAAATCTTCCTCCGTTGAAAAATGAATTGAAACCGATCACGAGATAACGCTATACCACGAGCCCGCCCCCAAACACGCTACGCCGTTGGCATGTATTCAATCATACGAGCCATAGATTGGCAGTCCGGATTTAAGAGACGATCGATCAAACTTGTTTCATTCTCATCCACCACTGTAAACTGAGGGCTATCAGGTAATACCAATGGCTCTTCATCTTCAATGGACATCGCACTGATAGCTTTTTGTAACAAGTCAGCCATTAGCGTTAACTTTTTCAAATTTTCTCCGACGGAGATGTGTTCCAGAGTAGAGACTTTAGGAAGTAGGTCAAGGGTAATAGAAGAGTAATTCCCGTGAATAAGGAATAATTCCGATACAATCTTTTGGGAAATCATGGGAATAAGGAAAACTTGCATGTCACGAAAGGAAGGTGAAGAAAATTTGGAAAGGGACAAGGAAAGAACCAAGAGAATATGGAAAGAAGTGAATGTTAAAAGGACATGAATAATAATACTCCTTAAGTAAATACCGTAGCCCACTGGCCGGTAATTTAAACCACTCACGGTAAGGGAAAGAGGATTTTTCAAAAATGGAAACTTAACAAAAGGTTTGACTTCCACCGGAAATCGCCAAAGCTAGAGAGAAAAAATTGAGATTACAGCTAATCAATATAAATACACAGTGGTTTGTATTTTGACCTTAAACATTATTTATCAAGTGACTGGCTTAAATTTCATCACCATAATAAATCTAGCAAAAATGATGACATGACTCACATAAATGATAACATGGATCCTACGTAATTATGACATGATTTAACATAATTATTACACAAAATTAAATTAGGGAAATTAAAATATACAATATTAACTATATAATTTTTACCATAATTAAAAATATAAATAATAAATTTAAATCTGAGATGGAATTAATATTAAAATTAGACTTTGAGCAAGTTAATAAAAAAACACCTAAATTTATTTATTATATTTAGTATTTATATATTTTTAATATTTGTAATAAAAATTTATCCAAATATGGTAAAATCAAATATTTCATTCTTAAATTTATATCCCATGATTAAAATTTTATATATACTATAATTAAAACAAGTGCTCTATATTTTAGCATTTATAATGTTTTGGATTTTTCAAATGAAATTTTCTGCAAAATTATTTGTGCTTCAAATTTCAAAAATTAATCTATCTTACCAAAATATATTTTAAACATATATTAATTTTAAAAATTCATTACCATATTCTTTTAAAAATAAAATATTGCAGTTACAAAGTTATTATATGATATAAAGATGGATAATTCATTTTAGATATTTGACAAAATTTTAAAATATTATAATAATCTAAACCACCTTATATTAAAGATAAAAATTGTATAAATATTAATAATTATTGTAATAAATTTTAAATAACAAAACAAAGGCAATATTAATAATAATCTATATATTTAAAATAATTAAAGTTATTTATATTTAAAATTATATTAACATAAAACACTCGACGTAAAGATAAGGATAAACAATCTTCTATGCAGGAAAACACCTAGTATTAAATATTGGGAAATTTGTTTTTTAGTCCAATTACCCTTTTCTATTTATCGAAATAAACCAAATAAAAAGTTTCACAAACCAAATAAAAGAAAAATAGGAATTATTGAAAAATACCTATATCAATGTAGACATATATGTTTTGTTCTAAAAAGTTTAAATAAAAATTTCAAATTATATTCTACGAACTGAAGAAATTATATTCTACGAAGTAGAGAATAAAATCCGTGTTTTTCATTAGATCTACAAAGATTAGAATAAGTCATCTACCTAAATAGAATTAATCTAAAACTATTTGGAAATACACATTCTACATTTAACCTATCGTTCTAAAATTTGTAGAACAAACAATCTACACATTACTCAAAATCTAAAAGTTTTAGAAATAGAGTTCAAACATGTATTCTTACTTCTACATATAGTAGAATGTATATTCTACAGATAAGACGGAACATTTGCGAAAATTATGGAAAGTACAGTTATGAAAATATTTTGTGAATATTGTGTTTCCATTTTTTAAAAATTCAAAATTTTTAACAAAAATCCAAAAAATACCATTAGCCTTTCTTCTAAACACCTAAGTTTTCTCCCTGATCTTTCACAAAATTTTCACAAAGTCTTTTCCATAATGCATGTGTATGTTTCATGTGATGTGTGGGAATTGGGTACAACTTAAGATTGGATATTCTATGTCGATTAAAAGAAAGGGAGAATATTACTTGCTTTGAAATCGAGCTCCATTTTGAAAGAGTTACATAGAATTGTTACATAGGATTTTAGTTGTGAAGTAACAAATGCCGATGTTGTGAAAATTTTGTGACTAGTTGCTTCTATCCCAAGTCAAACATCTACATCATGCGGACTCATTCACTGTCTTGTCGCACTCGCTGACATTTATATATAGTCTTACAAGGTTTCCAACAAAATCTGAGACCAGACGAAGATCAATGAGTTCTGAAAACTGTCATAACGAAAATGTTATCTTTAGATAAACAAATTATTCGATGTGGATTACATAAGAATACAAAAGCCCATTAAAAGTACTCTAGGGGATTAAGCTTAAACAAATGTTTCTCAGTCTCTCGTTGTATGAAAAAGAAATAAAAAATTGTTAAACAGACACCACATCGGAGTCAAACTAGTTACTAAGACTTACGTGGTCATCCTCTTCTCCCAATAGCTTTCACCGGCGAAGTTTTCCATTACCAGCAAAGCTACCGCGACCACATCCTCCATGGCCACATCCTCTGTCACGAGTTCTCTATTTCTTGCCATTGGCTTGTTCTCCATCCTCACTATGGTCACTGCCTCGAGCTTCCTTGTCGCTGTTTTCTTCATCACTGTCTTGCTCAGACTCAGACAAAGCTTTTAATGCTTTCCTCTTTCTAGAAGCACCTCTTTTGCAGGTTGTTGCTTTGTTGTTGTTGCCACAGTTCTTCATTGGTTTCCAATCTCTGCAAGGTACCAACCTTCCATATCCACCATAACCCCATCTGCAATACATTTCAAGATTAAATTTTGAACAGAGAAGCTACTTACGTGGAAACAAACCCATTCTTATCAACATCCACTGAATAACGAGAACACATACACACATAATAAACACTAATTAATTTGGTTTTAACAAAGATTAACCGTGATTCAACATGATGCAAAACGAACAAGGAGATTATCAAACACTCGATTTCAAAGCATGACAAAGATAGTTAGGCCGAAGAAGAACTGAGAAAGAGATTATCAAACATGAGATGTCAAGAGAACAAAAAGAAATACAAAGGAGAAGATCGGCAATACCTTTGCTTTTGAAGGGAGAAGAAGAGATTGGCTGGCGTGAGGAGATTCACGCCGGAGTAGAGTCGGAGAAGAAGAGATTCAAGCCTGATTAGACCAGATTCCAGCCACTCTCGTCGTTGAACCATCTAGAGAGAGGTTCTCGAGTCACCTTACGAGATAGAGATTGTCAGAGATGAAGAGATCGACAAAATTAGGGCTGTAATATTTGATTGGGAATTTCTAATTTTTTATTTTAGTTAATTTAATTACTTTATATATTTTAGTATTTCATAATTAGTTTGTTAATTTTATTATCGAAGGGCCTTACTGGGGTTTTGAAAATTATTAACCTAATGAGACAATTATAAGTTTGGATTAGTCTATTGGGACAATGTAAATGGTTTTTTGGTCCAAAAAACAATTTTCACTTAAATATTTATGCTGGATAATCTAGTGGACTTTTAATATTTTATCCATATTGGGCTTTCTTTAATGGAGTGTCAAAAGTCAAATTTAAGGGGGTTCAGATTTATAGAAACACCTAACCATAAACTAATTTTCTAAATTAATGGTGTGTCAATTGACACCCTATTGATCAGTGTACATCCGCCTCTGGCTCCGAGTCACCAGAAGATCCGAAATCCGCTTCATCGCAAGCACCTGCCTATCCTGAGATGAAATGACTACAGCCGCTAGCCGCCGAAGATGGAAGCACACCATTTTGCTTATCTTGTGGCATCATCTTCCGTAGACATCATCTCGAACAGAGTCGAACTTGATCGCGTCTTGTCGAGGATCGCTAGAGGCGGTGAAGTAGACATAAAGTTCATAGTTGAACTTAGTAAAGCTCGAAGGTAAAGAAAAGTCTATTGAGCATAATGGATATAATGTTCTATATATTACGTGAATGAGGAGAAGATGGTTATATAGTTTTAGATATAAGCCCTAAGGGAATATATACAGAGTTAATGACAATATATGATTGAAGATATGATTGATATCTTTCTCTACGCCCCCTCAAGATGAACAACCAGAGGATAGTCCCATCTTGCTTGAGTGTAAGTCGATCAGAGACCTGGATACTTGTTTGGTAAGAACATCATCGAGTTGGTCTTTATAGGATACATGTGAGACACAGAGGAAGTCACACTGAACAAGCTGTCGAATGTAGTGGTAATCCAGTGCAACATGTTTCATACGAGAGTGGGAAATTGGATCAGCACATAGATATGTTGCCCCAACATTGTCACAATAGATGACAGGCTGTGATACTGACTTAACACTGAGGTCTTTAAGGAGTGATGTAATCCATTGAAGTTCTGTAGCTGTGTCCGGGACACATCTGTACTCAGGCTCAGTTGAGGAGCGTGCCATTGTCTTTTCCTTTTTGGAGGACCAGACAATGGGATTGGAGCCAAGGAATGTAGACGCTTGTTAAAGTGTAGTCATCTCGGTTTCCGGCTCAATCAGCATCAGAGAAAGCACGTGAGGAGAGGGTATTGTTGCTGTGAAGAAAGACTCCTTTGTATCAAGTTCCTGCAAGATATATTAAAACTCGTTTTGCTGGTTGCCAATGAAGATCAGTCGTCCGGTGCATGAACTGCGATGATTTGTTGACTGCAAAGGAGACATCAGGTTTAGGGAAGTGCAAATACTGCAGGCTTCCGACTAGCATTCGGTATTCTGTTCCATCCTCAAGAGCTGTCCCTGATGTGAGTTGCATACGATCACTTGTCATCAATGGAGTGGCAGCTAGATTCGTTGTGTTCATGTTGAACCGAGCCAGAAGATCATTGATGTACTTGCGCTGAGTTAGCAGTAAGCCACTAGGTGATCGCTGAGCTTCAATTCCCAAAAAGTATGATAGATCACCAAAGTCTTTAATAGAGAATTTATGTCCAAGAGTATTGATTAAGTGTTGTACCTTTTGGGCATTGTTTCAAGTAACTATAATGTCATCTACATAAATGAGCATATAGTTGGTGATAAGTGAATTGACCTATCTATCTTATATACTATTATGGACTCTTCCAATTTCCGATGTAGGACATTTGTCCCTAATACGCCTCCTTGAGATGATGACTCTTTAAGCATCAATCTCGGAACGTTTGGGAAAGGATCGATGGGCCGACGTTAGGCTGGATCGATAATGGATCGGGTTGGATAGTTTGGATAGAGTTTTGATACCATATTGAGCATAATGAATATAATTATCTATATGTTACATGAATAAGGAGGTGATGGTTATATCGTTACAAAGATAAGCCTTAGGGAATATATACAGAGTTAATGACAATATATGATTGCAAATATGATTGATATCTTTCTATAGAGTCACGTGGCGAACTGTAACCATTCACCGTCGTAGACTTAGCCATTGCTGTAGAGAAATCCATGACAAATGGGTTGGGTCAAAACTTCGGGTTCAATCAAACGTGAGATATCACTGGAATCAATGAAGAAAGAGCATAACCGAGGAGAAGATGGAATCCAGGTCAACCCGGAATGAATGGACCATGACCCGTAAAACAAAGATTTTAAAGGTGGTTGTAGAATCTAGTCATAAGGCCACGACATTCTCTTTTCGGTTCCGATTCAGTTCGAGTATTTCAGGTTTTCGGTTTTAGAGATTTAGGAAACATTCACTTATTTAATAAAGTTTGGTTTGAATTTAGTTCAGTTATTTCAGTTTTCGATTCAATTGGGGTAGCAAAATCAGGAATCGGTTAACACCGAAAAAATCCGGATCCAATTCAGTTCCGCAGTTTAGGTAATTTTTGATAATGTGGGTAAAAGTGTCCAATAATTCAGATTTTAGATTAAATATTTGCTAATTCGGATTGTTCGGATAAAAAGGTCAGATAATTTTTTATATATTAAAGCTTAAAATTTTAATATACTTTAAATTTCTCAAAATCTATAAACAAAATAATATATTACAAATAAATGTGAATAACATATGTCAAACTACCTAAACTTAAATAAATCGGTTTGGTTTCAATATTTGGATAGAAAATCAATAGATATTTTAAGTATTTTTGATGTTTTAAGTATATTTTAACTATTTTAAACATTTACTTTTGACTATTTGTATATATATTTTAAGTATTTAGACAACTGAAAAGTATCTTATATATTTTGGATGTTTTTAATATACATTAAATCTTTAAAAGTTAATATGTCTAGGTATATAAATCTACTTCGAATATATTCGGGTACCCCAAATACTTTAGTTCAGGTTTGGTTTCGATTCTTTAGATACCAAAATTTTGAACCCGTTTTCAAAAATTTAATCAATTTTGGTCCGGGTTCAATACTACTTTTTCAGATCGGGTTCAGATTGGTTCTTCGGTTTTGGATATTTTGCCCAAGCCTATTGATTACTATTTAGCTTTTTCATTTCTATTTGAAATAATATATTAACTTATGCAAAACTTTACATAAATACAGTAAAAAACTATAAATTAATAAATTTCTAAGGTCCCAAGTTGGATCTATTCAAAATATGACATAAATCGATAAAACAATAAGATAAAAACTTTTTTAGAAAATTCTATGTAAATATTTGGCCTCATTAAAATATAAATTAATAAATTATATGTATATACATTTTATATAAGTACAAGCCAACCATTATATAATTTATTTTACATTCGTAATAGAATTATCTTGATATTGCTCAACACTTATTTTGATGAGATATAGTAAAATTATACCTAAAACTACATTTAAATTTTATGAGACATATTTTATATACACCAAATAATTAAGAAAACTAATAGAAATGTGGAATTTCGAAAAGTTAATTATATGTGCTAAAATCGAAGATTTTTTCTTATTTTATAAAGATTATATATTTTAAAATAGAAAAATATAAAAAATAAAGGCTTTTGTAAATTAATAACTCTATAAATCAATAAAATATTAAAATCTCAACTTTATTAATTTGTAGGGTTTTTACTGTATGGTTTCAAATCTAAAAATAAGAACCAAACTAAATGAAATAAAAAGTCAATTTTCATTTAGCCTAAGCAAAACAAACAAAAAAAACGGGGATGGTTCATTTCAATATATTCAAACAATGACTAAACTATCAATTATTATAATAACAATTAGAGGTCTAATTAAGATGAAAACATCATAAGTTAGAATAATCTTTTATTTAATTTTATACATATAAATTAAAAATAATGCAAAACTAATGAATAAGTAAAAACGAAATATTAATAAATTTATTATGAATTAATTATTTTGTAAATATTTATATCTGTGCATGAGTTTTTCAAAAGATTGCCAAAAGAATTATATAGAAATAAATTATAAACAAATGAATGAAAAATATTAATCAATTATTATGATTTGTATTTTCAAAATTTTATATATGTGCATTTGCACATGAGAGTCACGTATTTGCATGGTATGATATGTGTATATTATTTAAGGAATAAACAGAGATTGAATTATAATTTAAAGTTTGAAGGTAAAGCTAACATAATTGTTCATCTATATAAGATTAGATGTGTTGTAAATTCTTGGGCGTAGGTGAAAAATGTCCAACACAAGTACACAAACAAGTAACAAAAAACATTACAGTGAAAGTGAAAGTAACAAAAAATATTACAGTGAAAGTAACAAAAAACATTACAGTGAAAGTGACAAAAAACATTACAATGAAAGTGACAAAAAACATTACAGTGAAAGTGACAAAAAAACATTACAGTGAAAGTGACAAAAAAACATTACAGTGAAAGTAACAAAAGTCAGTAATTGATGACCGATCTAACTAACCCCACTTTAAGTCACATTCTCTCTTGGAGTCAAATGCCACATTTGACTCTTGATTATCTCGTAGAAGATATATCTTTTTCTGTCAAATCTCGTAGAATATATCTGAAGAGAAGGAAAAAAAATAACAGTCATGATTTATTCACTTTTTGATCTTATTTTACAAACTCAAAGACCACTACTTAACAACTCTTTTTTTTTGGTAAGATAGCCATTTAAATTAGACTAAATGTTAGTTAGATGAGTTGCCAATTAAATTAGATTAAGTGTTAGTCAGACGAGTTGATTTTTTTAAATAGCACTTTCGTTTGTCTGTATTTGAACTATATGAAAAAAGATATATCCTTTGGTTTTCGTTTCTTTCGCTAATGAGTTCGTTCGACCATTCCTACTCCGAAAAATATGAATCAAGCTTATGTCCTTGAAGTCTTCTTGTACACTTTGGAACAATTCATTTTCAGACACGAAAGCTGGCCAGTTTTTTAGATTTGAAGTCATGTCCTATAGATATTAATAGTCGTCTCGAACCGGATCGAAGTCATCCTCTTGTTTCTCATGCATGAAGCTGCCCAAAGTAAATCTTCCATCTTATCTTGTAAGGCTGACAAGATCTTGTCACACGTCCATAATCCAAAAGATTCATAACCCATTTGATCCTTAAGAATCCACCATACTGACACTGCCATTATCAATCTATGAATCATCAATTTGGCAGGTAAGAATTTAAGGTATCCAAGGGGGCACTGTCTACCTCTATGGTGGGTCCTTATGATCCTCATTCGCTTCCTCTTTATCGTTAGTCTTTTTCCAAAATTTCACCTCAAGAGATGCAAGTTGAAGAGTGTCAATCAGGGAGCCATCTCTTTTCTTTTCCAAAACAGAAAGTTCGTGTTTTGGTATATAAATGTACTCATGAAGTAACTCGGAAGGGACGGATAGTCTGATAAGGCCCAAACCTGCAAAGTTGGGAGGCATTCAAAAAGAAGATGGTTAACCGATTCCACTGGGCCAGCGCATCTAAGACAACTCCTATCGGTGTCTAGATGTCTATAAGTGAGCATTTCTGTCGTCGCCACACTACCTGAGATAGCCTGCCACGAGAAATGCTTCATCTTACTTGGAGCTTTTAACTTCCACACATGGATGTGAAGGCTCATGATACTCGGTTCCAAAACTAATCCTTGTGTAAGACTCAATTTGGTCGATTGGAGGAGGTCATGGTCAGATTTAACTGAATACATTCCTGGTTTATTATGTTTCCAAACATATACATCCAGATCTAGAGAACGAGAAGGTTTTAGTCAAAGTATTGAGGAGATATCATATGGATGAAAGAATTCCCGTAAAAGTTAGAGATCCCACTCATTGGTATCATTTCTCATAAAGGATCAAACAAGAAGTTGGGGCAATCTGTAAATAATGTGGTCAGCAGGTCTTGGTAGTCGAGCAACTGCATATGAAACCCAAGACTCACTCCAAACTCTCATATCTCGATCCGTACCAATTGTTCTCCGTAAACCCGATATGAGTAGACGTTTTACTACCATGATACTACGCATCCATATGATGGTGAGTATTCATCGATCTTCCAAAAGGAGAGGTATAATTGTAGTACCTTCATTTCAGAACACCCACGAATAAAGATTTGGGTAGTGAATTAGTCTCCACAATTTTTTCGCAAGAAGCATTATATTGAAGTTATAGACATCTCGAAAAACTAATCCCCCCATAGCCTAGGGGTACAGATCTCGTCCTATGCTATCCAATGTAAACCTCTGCTGTCATGTTTCGAACTCCACCAAAAATTAGAAATTTTGCTTCTTAATTTTTTAGTAATGTCTTGTGGAAGCAAGAAACACGACATCACAAATGTCGGAGCTGCTTGAGCCCCAAATTTAACTTGAACTTATTTTCCTCCTTTGGATAGGAGTCTTGATGACCATGTGTTAGCTCGCTCATTGAGTCGATCATGTACAAAGGAGAAAACTTTCATCTTTGAGCCACAAATTTGCTAAGGTTAATCCTAAGTACATCTCTATGCCTCCTTCAGACGAAAAACCTAAGACCTCTTTTATATCTTGTTTAAGAGTAACATCCACTCGATTTCCAAAAAACATCAAGGGTTATGTCACATTTTGTCTTTGTCCTGATGCTCCATATATGTCTAAAATGTCCATGATCTCCTTGCATTGGCTCAAATCCGCCTTACATAAGAAAATACTGTCGTCTACAAAAAAGAGATGTGAGATCCTTGGACTTGCTCTAGCAACACAAAGGCCTATAATATTCTTCTCCGCTTCCGCTCAGTTTAATAGCGAGATCAATGCCTCCGAACGCAATATGAACAAAAAGGGAGAAAGAGGTTCTCCTTGTCTCAAACCTCTCCTTTGTAAGATTCACCCTCTTAGTTTGCCGTTCACTAAAACTTGATATGTGACCGACATGACACCGCAAAATGAGGTCAACCAGTCTCTCATCAACACTCATCTTCAACATCAAAACTGCTACGAAACTCCATTCCAATATATCATGCGCTTTGCTCATATTTGTTTTAATAGCCATAAAGTCTTCCCTACATCTCTGGTTCGTTCGTAGGGCGCGAAAACTTTCATGCTAGCAGAATGCTATCAGTAATCAATCGTTTTGCCATAAAGGTGGATTGTGTCTCTGAGATCAAGCGCATGATAACCCTCTTAAGTCTCTTGCCTAGTAGCTTCGAGATAATTTTGTAGCTAACCTTGCAGAGACTAATAGGTCTGAACTCAATCATTTCCTTAGGTTTATTCTTTGTGGGAATGAGACATATATTCGTCTGGTTCAGTAATGGGTCAAAGCTTCTCATGGCGAAGAAATCCTGCACAAGTCTAATAACGTCTTGGCGCATCTCACGCCAGAAATTTTGATACAATTTACTAGTCATGCCATCTGGTCCATGTGCTTTTCTGGGTAAATATCAAATAAAACTCTCCTTATCTCTAGTTTTAATGGTTCTGCTAAAAGTAGTTTGTTGTCAGTGAGAGACACCTTTTCAGAAATAAATAAAAGTGAGGCATCTAGGTCTGACGGTGAAGAGGTGGAGAAGAAATCTCAAAAATATTAAACAACAACGTTATCCACTTCGATTGCACTCTCTACCAGCCTCGCATGCTTATCTTTGATAGCAACGATGTGATTATGAGCTCTCCGTTTGGTTGTAATGGCATGATGAAATTTTATGTTTCTGTCCCCACATTTATGCCACTGATCCTTGTTCTTTTGTTCCCATAACCTATTTTCTTCTCTAAACGCCAACATCAGTTGTCATCTCATTTCCTTCAACTCTTCCATTGTACAATTATCATCATCTTGGACCAAATCTATCTTATTTGTTAATTCTTCAATCAAATAGCATAATTCGACAGGTTCTGCTTCTTCCAAGTACTAATTTTATTTCGACATGAGGTAACTTTTTGATGAAAATTTTGGACTGGAATTTCATCAAAATGTCCCATCCCGAAATTAATGCTTCCTTAAATCCTGGTTTCCTGATCCATCTCTTGTCGAATTTGAAATTCTTCCTTCTCCTCCTAACACTGGATTGGATCCGTGGTAAGACCGGTATGTGGTCCGATCCCCATAGTTGTAAGAATCCACAATAGTATGGGTAAATAAAGCGTGCCACTCTTCGTTTGTTATTGCTCTGTCTAGTTTACATTTAACTTTTTCTGAACATCTTTTTTCACCCACATAATGAATTTTTTTTATATGGAAAACCAAACATTTCACAATTTTCTAACATGATTCAAAAAGAAGAAATGAGCTCTCTAAACGATGTCTTCCCCTCTTCTCATGGTTTCCAGTGATCTCATTGAAGTCTCCAATCATGAACCATATTCTGTTTTGGTTTGTACTCATGCCTGACAAATGTTCCCAAACTAAGTCTCCATGTCTAACAACAAGGTCTCCATACACAAAGGTCATAAAAATCGCATATCGTTCGAGTCTAGTTTCAATATCAATCATGTATGCATCCGCATACAAGATAGTAAACAAAAGATCATCTATATAAAAAAGTGCTAGACCACCATTTTGTCCACGAGGCTCAACAATACAAAGTTGATCATAATCATACGAAACTTGTAAATTTTACAGAATATAACGATTATTTTTGTGTCTGATAAAAACAGGATTTTTTTTTTGATTAACCAGGTGTTGGGTTTACGCCCCACCACTTAGACCCGGCACCAGCATGCGTCTGTACCTTGCGGCCCTGGACACGCCTCTCCAAACCCCGGCCTAGGGCACTCGAACCCCCCACCTTTCGGCGAAGGAATACCACTGGGCTATCGAAGCGTGGGTATATAAATGATAAGTACAGGAATTTAGGTTGAAAACAATGATAAGTAGTTCCCGTCCGGTCATCCGTCGCCTTTGGCCTTCACACCTGGTGGTAGTCCTCTCCGCCTTCCTCCCGACCCTCTTGATGGTTCGTTTTCGCTCACTCATTTTCACCATTATCTTCTTTATTTCAATCCCAGCAAGTTCGGTCTGTCGCACAAACTGCTCCTTCTGTGTCGATGACCCTCGCTTCTGCTGAGATAGGATCTACTACTACTGATTTGTATTTTTAAAATTTTATATATGTGCATAAATGGAACACAAGCATAAAAGCAAAAATGTCCAACACAATTACACAAACAAGTACATTGGTTACGTTTTTTCAACACCCTATTTGTCATTTATACCATTCCATGTCATACTTTTTTTTCTTCCAAATCATAATTCAGTATTTATTATTTATCTTATATTTAATAATTTTATATTTTCTAACGAAACAACAACAGATATAGACATAAAACAACAAAAATAAAAATAATTATTAATTTAAATCAAAATAGTTAGAATTGAAGTTTTATGATATATTTTACAAAATGTATTAAAAATACAAACAAAACTTTATTAAAAATAGCTAAAAACTTATGAAAAATAATTTTTTATATGTCCAAATCATATAAAACTAGACTCTATTTGTAGATCACAAAAAATAAAGAATTTAAATAGAAATAAAGAAATAAATTAATTTATTGAAGAATAAATTACTTAAAACAATTAAGTTGGATACAAAAATCTCTTTATTTTCAATAACCAATAACAAAATAACATATATTCTTGTGGACCCTAATATTTTGGTTTCAACCTGTTGAAAAAATTCAACACCAAATAATACAAGTAATAAATCCAATTTTTTTCAAGAGGCTCAATGCAAGCAATTCAACAGTTGGCTGAAAAATTCAACAGTTGGCTGAAAAATTCAACAGTTGGCTGAAAAATTCAACAGTTGGCTGAAAAAATCAACAGTTGGCTGAAAAAATTCAACAGGCCATTGTAAATGGTCTTCACAAACATTATAATTAAAGTAACAAAAGTCAGTAGTTGATGATGAAGCAATCTAACCAACCCCACTATAAGTCACATTCTCACTTGGAGTCAAATGCCACATTTGAATTTTATTTAGGGGCCCTTTTATTTATCTCGTAGAAGATATATCTTTTTTTTCCTGTCAAATCTCGAAGAATATATTTGAAGAGAAGAAAAAAAAATCTGAAAAAATAACAGTCAAGCTTTAATCACTTTTTTGATTCTTATTTTCCAAACTTAAAGACCAGCACTTAATAACACCTTTAATTCAAGGAATATTTACTGTTTATGATGGAGAATAAGTGGTTCTTGTCCTGTCACCAGCCCCTGGTAGCAACCCTCTTCGTCTTCCTCCCGATGGCTTGTTTTCGGAATAAATGTTATCAAATTATTATAGTAAAGATAATTAGTAAAGTAGTTAAGAAAATACAAAAATATAAAAATATAATAAAATATTTAAAAATAGTTAGATTTTGTTTTGTATTTATGTAATAAATGGTATCAAATTATTTAGAAAACATAGTAAATGAAGTGACTAGAAATAAGTAAAAATAATTAAAATATGTAAGAAACCATTTAAAATAGAGAAGTATTATTTTGTACTTCATTTTTAATAGAATAAATAAACTAGATTTCGATTCGCGTTTTCAAAATATGAAATAACTATTTAATTAATAAATTATTTATGAATAACAAATATGGTTAACATTTGAATTTTGGCATTTGAGTATGCCGTCTATAATTGAAAATTTATTTATTTTCAACGTCTCATATTTTTAATTCAGTTCATTAATTTAATTTTTATTTTAGATAAAAAAACATTGGGGTAATATAATATTAAAATAGATATTATATTAATCTACCATATACTTCAGAAACATTTAGTATGTAATAAATATGACTTACAATCCTATCTACAAAATAATAAATAAATTTCGTTATCGTCTTTCGTTGTTCATATAGATGTCGAATTACCAGTTTAGTTTGCAGAGTTTTCGTAGCGTCTGTTTTAAGTTGATGACAAAAAAAACTAAATTTGGCTACATTAAAATTTAGATAATAAAGTGAAGTGTCATTTTTAAGTTTTGTTATAGATGTTAAAATTAGCTTTTCACTCTTCAATTTTTGAACATAAGCTGAATACTTAATTAGAGATTTCCAATATGTTTCGAGAAAGATTTTGTAAATAATAAAATTTTTACAAACTATAAATTTAAATCTACAATTATGTAAGATTCAAATTCGTGATATATTGTAAAACCATAATTTTAAACAAAATATTTGCATAAAGTAATCATGTTAATTTGTGAAATATTCTCAGATATACAAACTCATGTGTTAAATTGTATAGTATATACGGGAGTGGTTAATTAATTGTTTTAATGGTCAATATTTTTTACGAATGGTTCACCATTAATTTTGTTCGATATTTTTTTTACTCATTTGATTATTAGAGTGGTTGCATGTTTTCCTTTTGGTTAAATTGTATAGCAACAATTCTTATTGGTGCCAATCATTTATGGTTATTCATTTGATGTTGATGAATTTCATGCTACAAACTATGGTTACTCCAGAAGGCATCCTGGAATTCTAACTAAAGGCATTTTGGAATTCTAACTAAACGATTGTTTGGAATGGTGACTTCATTGACTTTGTTATCATCAGTGGAGTAGTATATCGAGTTATCTTTTTCGGAGGCTCATATTAAAGCAATGAAAAGAGAAGCTATAGTCAATTCAATCTGAAAAGTTAATAGATATTTTGAATTGTTATAAAAATTATCTCCTTGAAAATACAACTATTCCAAGATCATAAAGATATAATATGAAAAGTCTTTATTTATGTGAAACAGAGAAAACAATGATAAAGACTATTTTTGTTGTATTACTTTCTCAAAAGATATTAAATGTGTTATTATGACAATTTTATAGAGCAAAAAACAACCTAGAATGCCTCTAGTTGTCAAGCTGCGTCACTCATTTCCTGCTAAAAGATCATCAAATTTGTTATAGAGTTTCATCTATGTTATCTTCTTTTGCTTGACCATTGCAGGTACAGAGGAAAAGATTGTTGGCTGATTTTGAATTTATTTGTCTTGTTCTTGGATGGTGATGTGAACCTGACCAAGTCTATGGATGAAGCGGCTTGCTTGTACCAGATGGACCAATGACTCGTAGTAGGAAAAAAAAAGGAGGTTTTACTTAGTTTTGTGCAACACTTGGAGAATCAGTGACATGATGAAGAGAATGTGCTCATCTGTTTTCGTGTTGAGAAACAAGAACAAAGTATTAGTCGATGGGCTGCCCAAAACCCATCAGACGAGCTGAATACTTTGGTCGAGCTAGATAGATTAACACTCATCAGGTCGAGCTAGGACAACCTGGATGGACTAACACTCATCAGGTCGAGCTAGGACAAGCTGTATGAACTGACATATAGAGAACTGATCGAGCTGAACAAAGAGTGAACATAGACGAGTGTAGGCGAATGGTCGAACCGTGTGTTGACCGACCCATAAAACTATCAAACTTCTTTTCTTATCTTTCAAACTTCTAGACATGATGCTTTATTCATTTCTTGGTTTCCCCATAATGCAAAACTATAAAATGGCTTAGATAGTTATGGTCTAAGGTAACCAAAAATTGTGTCTTGGGTTTGATACACACCTGGCTAAAGTTTCACGCTTGATTAAGTCGTGTTGGATAATCCCTTTACCCTTCCAGAGAATCGATCCTATATAAGGGCGTGTCAAGTGGTACGAGCGTAGATTATTGGTACATCTAGCGTTAAGAAGTACGTTTTTCAAAAATTGCAACTAATTGGTCAACAATTAGCTTGTAGTAAAAAATTGACTATCGATAACTAATATTGTTTTTTTACCAATCAACCTCTTAGTGATTCTAGAATTTACTATAGAGGATACTGAAAAAAAAAATATCTCAAATTAATCATGCAATAATCACTCTTGACTCCCAAGGAAGCTTCCCTTTTTATTTTTGCGTTCTTTTTAAAGACCCTATTCCATCTCTCTGTCAGTTCGTCTATCATGGCGTCTCCTTCTTCCGTTACGCCTTGCAACTACAAGTTCAACGTCTTCACGAGCTTCCACGGGCCTGACGTCCGTAAAACACTTCTGAGTCACATGCGCGAACAGTTTAAAAGCAACGGAATCACTATGTTTGATGATCAAGAAAATGTGAGAAGCACAACGATCGCCCCTTCACTCGCAGAAGCTATAAGAGAATCGAGGATCTTGATCGTGATTCTCTCCAAGAACTATGCTTCTTCAAGCTGGTGTTTGGATGAATTGGTGGAGATATTGAAGTGCAAGGAAACTATGGGACATATAGTGATGACCATCTTCTATGGTGTAGAGCCATCTGAGATTCGGAAACAGACCGGGGAATTTGGGATAGCATTCAATGAAACCTGTATGCATAAAACGAACGAGGAAAGGCAGAAATGGGGCAACGCTTTGTTTGATGCGGGAAACATTGCTGGAGAAGACTTCTTAAAATGGTTTGTCGTCGTCTCTTAACTGATCTGAATTTTTATTTCTTATGGTACCATAAAGATTTTAAAAAAAATTATATATATATATATATATATATATTAGTGAGAAATATTCTAGGATAACGGTTTTAAAATTTTTATCATAAAAATAGATTTCAAATATTAAAATGACCAAAATAGATTTTACTAAATGATGTAAATATATATATTTGTACTCTTTGGGTTAACTAATATAGACTTAGGGTTTAGAGTTATAAGGTGAAGTTCTGGAAGTGAGAATTAAAATTAAAAAATAGACATATACATTAAAATTTTCAAAAATAAAAAAATCTATTTCGATCATTTTTTATTTTGAGATTTATTTTGTGATAATTTTTTCTGAAAGTTTATTTGAGAAATTTGTTTTATATTAATAATAATATGTTGTTAATAACTTTAGGTTAGATTTTCGTATATTTAATAACTTCATAATTAAATAATATTATATATATATATATATCTTTTGAAATCTCCATTGGGAGTGATCTTGACGGTACAATCTCTTAAAAAGGTTTTCAGCATATTTTATTAATATTTTAGGATAATTTTTAATTTATTTAAAATTTTCTTTACTTTTGGACAATTCAACCAATTAATGAAACATATGGAAAATGGTTATGTTGAAAGATTCTCTAGATGTCTCATATGAGACACTGCTATGTCTCTCTCCAATTTTATTTTTGTTATATATATATTTAATCTTAGAAATCAATTTAGAAACTCATGTTATAAGAGAAACACAACACATTATTATAGTAAAATTGAACAAAAATGATATTAATTATGTATGCTACTAAACTTAATATATACTAGATTCTGATCCGCAAGGTATATTTAATTTTTATTTTTATGTTTTTTTTGTAATTATAATTGTAATTAATATTAATTTGACTTAATATAATTTTTGGTAATTATATTAAATATGTCAAGTTGCATAACTATACGTTTGTGTCATATGTATTTTAGAAATTATTTTTTAATTTTATTCTTAAAGTTTGCAACATATTAATTTTTTAATAGTTATCTGGCATAATTAGTCAAGAATATCCGTACCCAAAAAACTTGATTTGGAATCGACCTGAAAATCAAAGTCTCATATAAAATGTTTAGAGAATCTGAGATTGAATGAGTGTTTAGAGAGAGTTTAGAGAGACTAAAAAATAGACTTAAGTGAATTCGAGACTAATGAGTAATCATGACTAAGATACTAAGAAAATGTTTAAGAACTATATACATATTTATGATGAGGTTACAATATATAAAGGGAAATACAAGTTTAATGAATAAGAGGATAAGATTAATCGTGTGTAGTCAAAAGTAAAGGAGTGTCCCATTTGAAACTATCCAATGAGGTGTTTCACATGCTTTGGCATCTTGAAATTTTGGACCATGATACTTTCCCCTTTCCAGCTTCTGACAGCCTGTCAAGGCTTGGTCTCATTTCCTTCTCAACAATCGGATCAGTAAGGTAACAAGGGTAAGCCTAGCCAAGTTACAATTTTACCCGATCCGGGTAAACCTTGCCTTTGGTCAACTTACGGTTGACCCGTACGAAGGGTACGGTCGACCTGTACGAACTGTACGGTCTGGTTGACCCTAAACACAATCTTCTCCAAATTTTCCCACTTCTCATCTCCAACTCTGATCATACTTCTCCATCATATCTCAACACTTCCCCTCAAGCTTGACCATTTAATTGGACAAGCTTGGAAGCCATGAGATCCTCCTCATTAAAAACCTCATCAAAGAAAACCCATTAGGATAAATCCTTGATGAGAGAAAAAGAGTGAAAACCTCATGGCAAGGGGACTAGCTCCTTCTGGTCAGATCAATGAGTCCTAGACGAGTATGAATGGACTTCATTGTCTTTTGTCTTGCTGCATTGGTAAACACATCAGCCAATTAATTTTCACTTCTAGTGTAGCACATCAATATGACTCCTTGTACAATCATCTGTCTAACCTTATGGCAATCAACCTCAATATGTTTGGTCCTCTCATGAAATACTGAGTTGGAGGCAATGTGTATGGCAGCTTGGTTGTCACAATGCATGGTCATAGGTGTAGCTTGATCAATCTCCAAGTGCTTCAGTATTTCCTTGATCCAAACTAACTCGTTTGTCAGTTTCAACATTGCTCTATATTCGGCTTCTGCACTAGAACATGAGGCCACCTTCTGCTTCTTGATCTTCCATGTAACCAAGTTTCTCCCAATGAAGGTATAATAGAAAGTAGTAGACTTCCTATCAGTCCTATCACCAGCCCAATCCACATCACAGTAACCAACAACTTTAGTGGTCCCATTGCAACACATCCAAACTCCTTGATTCGATGATTCATTCAAGTACATCAAAATCCTTTCCACCATGCACTAATGATGCTCCTTTGGGACTTTCATATGTTGGCTCACCTGATTCACAACAAAACTTATATCAAGTCATGTAATAGTTAAGTATATTAACTTACCAACAAGCTTTCCATAAAGCTTATGATCATGGAATGACTTGTTATCTTCAATATTCCCCTCACATGGGACCTTGTATCCATCTTCCAAAGACATCTTAGATGTCTTTATTCTATCATTTCCTGCATCTTTCAAAAGATTAAGTGTATACTTTCTTTGGGACATAAACAACCCTTCCTTGGATCTACGTATCTCAATTCCAAGAAAGTATTTCATCTCTCCCAAGTCTTTAATTTTAAACATTGACTTAAGGAACTCCTTGGTTGATTTGATACCATTTTGACCACTTCCAGTGGTAATGATACCATCAACATACACAAGGAGAACAATAATACATGAGGGGGGGGGGGTTGTGAGAGTGAAGAAGGTGTGTTCAAGTTCAGACTTCCAAAATCCTTTATAATTCAAGGTTGTGCTTAACTTATTATACCAAGCTCTTGGCAACTGCTTAAGGCCATATATAGCCTTTTTAGCCTCAACACATTTCCCTTCTTGACCAAGTTCTCCAAACCAGGTGGAGGATACATGTCCACTTCATCTCAAGCTCTCCTTGCAAGAAGGCATTCTTCACATCCATCCGTCAAAGGCCCCATTCAAGGTTCATAGCCAAGGACAACACAATTCTGATTGTATGAAGCTTAGCCACTGGTGCAAAAGTATCAAAGTAGTCCTCTTCATACGTTTGGGTGAACCCTCTTGCCACCATTCTGGTTTTCTACCTATCAACCTTCCCATTTGAAAGATATTTGATAGTAAAGATTCATCTACTTGACACAACCTTCTTCCCTTTTGGTAATTCACTCTCATACCAGTGTCATTCTTGATCATAACATTGACCTCATCCTCTACTGGTTCTCTCCATGCCTTGTCCATCCTCATATGATTTTGGAATGCGACTTTCATCTAGACTGATCATGAATTCACAATGCTCCTTAGGATACTCAGGAAAAGAACAGACAGCTTGAGAAGGATGCTCCACGGCTTGTGCATTGTAGTAAGTTCATGTATTGACCCAATTTGAGCTTGATGGCTTTTTCCTCAATCTTGCACTTCTTCTCAATGGAATTTCTGAACCATCATGATCTACTTCTTGACCCTGGCCGTCCACTTGTTCAACACCATCATTCCGTAATATGTTACCTTATGTGGGAAGGATCCATTTCGTTGATTCACCTGGACCACCCGGCCTTGGTCCACTCAGCTCATTGGACTCTTTCCACCAGCATCATTCTCAGCCTCTTCTTCTTCTTCAACTTTTTTCCCTTCACCTTGATCATGAATGTCCGCACTAGGTTCATCATTTCCCCTCTCATGGTCGAGGTGGAGTGATTGTTGTGCATTGGTCCGTCTCAGAGGTTTAGTCTTTGGACCCTCAGTAACATGAATACCAAGTCCTTATAGTATCATCCTTAGATTACCCGCTCTATCTGATTATTGGGATAACTCCTCCAAGTCTGTCCACTTTTTTTCTTCATAGTAGCCTTTTGTTTCCACAAACTTCACATCCCTTGATTCTAACACCCTTCTGCTCGCCGGATCATAGCATTTATACCCTTTTTGAGTATTTGAATACCCAATAAACATAGCCTTGACACTCTTGGCTTCAAGCTTGTTACGAAGTTCCCCAGGAACCAGCACAAAGCAAAGACACCCAAACACCCGGAGATAATCCAATGGAGGGTTTGTACTTATTCAAAACCTCAAACGGAGACTGGTCTTGAATAACATTGGTTGGGATGCGGTTGATAAGGTAGCAAGCTTATGCCACAGCATCACTCTAGAAAAGTTTGAGAACATTAGAGTGGAACATCATTGACCGTGCAACCTCTATAAGTTGCCGATTCTTCTTTTCGGCCACACCATTTTGTTGAGAAGTGTAAGGACAACTTGTTTGATGAAGGATTTTGTGTTGAGGAAGGGTGTCTCTTGAAAGCATGGCTTGTATACTTCCCTCCATTACATGATCTAAAATTTTAAGCTTAGCATTGTAATGGTTAGTCACGTAAGTTTGAAAAATATTAAATGCTTCAAGAACCCTATCCTTAGGTGGTATCAAATTTATCCTTGTGTATTTAGATTTTTCATCAATGAATGTCACAGAATATTTATAATTATCCCTAGACAAGCAAGATGCAGTCCACACATCCGAATGAACTAAATCAGAGCATTTATCATAAGCAGTAATAGAGATTGGAAAAACAATCTTACATTGCTTGCCTAAAATGCAAGCTTCATACTCATTATTTTAAAAACAACACCTGAAAACATCAAGTTCAAAGCTCTAACATGAGGATGACTTAATCTAGCATGCCACAAGGCATCCTTATTCAACATAGAAGCAAAAGTAAACGAGAAAGTATAATCATGAATATGAGTAAAAACTTCTAGCATATATAAGTTTCCCTTGGTTACTCCTTTCTCAATCATTCTCTTGCTCTCAGTATCCTGAAACTTCACATCGTTAGGGTTAAAGATTACATTGAATTACAAATCAGAAGTACATTTCTTTACGGATAGCATATTTGAAATGAATTTAGGCATATAGAAGGCCCTAGATTCTTTATCAAACAATTTCAGATTACCTATTCCCCTAATTGAGACTTTCTCCCCATTAGCTATCATGACATGACCATAAGCCGGTTCACTATCTTTAATGAGTCTAGTATCAATAATCATGTGATGAGATGCACCAAAATCAATTACCAAAGGCTTAGATACCTTGCAAGCATTGTATGAATGACAACTTTTAACTGGTCCATATGCAATCTTAGACTGTCCTAGACTACTAGTTGATTCATAAGCAGTCCTAGAATGATCAATATCACTAGACTCAATTTAGGATGCACCAAAAGAATATCCAAGAGTGTTACCAAATTTGTTTCCATTATCCTCGAAGATCTTGATTAAAGCATCAATATCTGATCTCCTAATCAGATCTTTTTCATTGAACCTCTGACTCGGCTGGTTACTCGTTTGAGTGGCTTGGGTTGTCATGGCCATCATCTCTCGCCCATCTCCTTCATTTATCCGTTTTGATGCACCCGCAACACTTATTCCATTGCCATGCTTGCTTAGGGAACTTCAGCTTGATTGGCTAGAGAGAGTTCTCCTTTGCCTCCAAAGAGCCCAAGAGACCCTTACTCCTTCTCGATCTGAGCACATACGTCCTCTAGATCATGTAGTTTCTAGGCTCTCAAAATGTTCTTGATTAGATCATTGTAAGTAGGTTTCAAGGTAAGCAAGAGACAAAAGACCTTGTATTGCTCCCTTCTCTAATTCAGCTCATCCGGGTCGGTGGTGTTTGATCTCAATATCTCCAGCTTCGACCATAAAGCTCTGAACTTTCCCAAGTGTCTTGTAAACTCCATGTCCTCCTGAAACAGATTGTTAATCGCTTGTTTCACCTCAAACACCCTACTCAACTTTGAGATGTTCCCATACACTTTCTTGAGTGTATCCCAAAGGTCCTTTGCCTTTTCACAGTAGCTATATGCCTTCAAAATTGTGGTATCCAACGAGCTTTGGAGAATGGATATAACCAGCATGTCTTCTTGTACCCACTTGTTCTCCTCGCTTGTGGCATTCTCCTCATCATATTCATCCTGAGTAATGAGCTTTGGAGCTTCAATAGACGTGATATGTCCCCACAAATCCTTACTCCCCACAGCAGTCTTCACAAACCGAGACCATAAAAGGTAGTATCCTCCCTTTAGTGTAACCAGAACCACAGCCTTGTTGTTTTCCATCTTTGAACGTCTTGATAGAAATATAAGAGCCAAAGGTGTGGTCTTGAGTCTTATTGCGAATCAAACCAAGATTATGAGCAACATGGCTCTAATACCATAATTTTTTTAGAGAATATGAAATTGAATGAGTGTTTAGAGAGAGTTTAGAGAGATTAAAAAAGAGACTTAACCGAATTCGAGACTAATAAGTAATCATGACTAAGAGACTAAGAGAATGCTCAAGAACTCTCTACATATTATTGATGATGAGGTTACAATATATAAAGGGAGATTACAAGCTTAATGAATAAGAGGATAAGGTTAATTGTGTGTAGTCAAACGCAAAGGAGCGTCCCATTTGAAACCATCCAATGAGGTGCTTCACATGCTTTGGCATCTTGAATTCTTGGACCAAGATACCTTCCCCTTTCTAGCTTCTGACAGCTTGTCAAGGCTTGGTCTCATTTCCTTCTCAACGGTTGGATCAGTAAGGTAACAAGGGTAAACCTATCCAAATTACAATTTTACCCGATAAGAGTAAACCTTGCCTTTGGTCGATGTACGGTTGACCCGTACGAACGGTACGGTTGACCTGTACAAACTTTACGGCGTGGTCGACCCTAAACAATCTTCTCCAAATGTTCCCAAGCTTCTCATCTCCAACTATGATCATATATTCCCCATCATATCTCAACATCATACTTTATTAGACATGGCCTATATACTCGAATGGTTCTTCAAGTGTTATAGACGAAAACCAATATCAAACCCAGCCCGCATCAAAAACCAAAAAAAAAAATTTGGACTTTTTTTAAAAGATTAATTTTAATATCTGATAGGATAATTATAAAACTCAAGTCATGAAACCAAAGAACTAAATAAAAGCTAGAAGAATTGGTTATAATGTTCTGGAAATGATAAATACCTTGGATCTCACGTGTTGATAAAAGATTTATATGTGAGTGGTAAATGTAATAGTAGAAGAATTAATAAAAAGCTATATTTGAGTGGGTTAATATGATTACTTAGCATTTTATACGTTATTGGTCGACCAACATTTATTTTCTCACATAAATACATTTTTGTAACCGTAGAGGTGAGTTCCGAAAGTTTAGGAGTTAAAGTAAAGGTTACAAAAATGTATATTAATAATAAGTAGTATGTACTGTAGTTTTTATGTAATGTGGTGATTAATGCTTAAATAAAATTAGATACAATTATATAAAGAGAATAATAAATGCTTGCTTAAATAAAAGGAATAAATAATTGGAGATAACATTTATTAATAGGTCATGATCATGTTTTAATAGAATAGATGAGTGTTAAATTCGGGCTTAACATGGATATCCAACTTAAAACCAATTGGCAATAAGTGAATTGGCCTTAACCATTTATATATTACTTAATTATTTTTCTAACTACCGATGTGGGACTTAGTTTCATTCATTAACACTCCTCACGCTCATGTATGGACAACTGTGGAAACAAAATCTGTGGAGTAGCCCAACATCGGGTGGCTTTGATATCATGTTAAATCCGGGCTTAACATAGACTTACAACTTAAAACTAGTTAGTGATAAATGGATTGACCATAACCATTTATATATTATTTATTTATCTCTCCAACTGCCAATGTGGGACTTAGTTTCATTTATTAACATTGAGTAGTAAAATAATTGCAAAAAATAATAAACATCAAAAATTAAGTAATTAGATATATGAAAACTCAAAATATAAAATAAATTTTGAATCGTAGCTAGTAAAATGAAACTATATTTGTCAAATTATTCCTTAAATGGAACTAAAAACCTCAACTGAAGGAAAAGAAAACAACTAAGTTAAATCCCATACTCATCTTCATATAATTTTAAAACGTGGTCATCACCAGATTTAAAATCAATGTCATAAAAATAATCTTCATAATCAGATATGAAATTATCTTAGGGCATGACTAGTTTTCTTGTTATCCCCGCAAATGGAGCTTTTGCGATTGGTAATGGTTGTTGGTGTTTTGCAACCATCAATGAAAATGCTATAAATTGCTTTAAACCGCCATAAACCGCTAAAATCCAAAAGTTGGTTCCAGCTAGCGTTTGTGGTTGCCGGCAGTTGCGGAAGGATAATTATTTTTTGAAAAAACTATATAAAGATAAAAATAAAATATTTAATTAAAATTTTAAATTGAAATAATAGAAATACCAAAAAAAATATATATTATATTTTAATTCATATTATAAAAATCTAAACAAAAATACTTTCTATAGTTTTAAAAAAAAATTAATAGTATAATTTTATAGATGTAGTTTTATATTTATTATAATAATATGATTTTTAATATTTTTATAATTATATAAAATATAAATATTGTTAATTTATTATTTAACCAACTGATGCAGTTGATAGTTAACCAGTCATAAGTATTCCGCAAAGACAATAATTTTTAACCATTGTACCAATCGTTTAAATCTCTTAATAACTCTTAAAACCACAATCATCTGCATCCGCAACCGTTGCGGTTACACTAGTCAGGCCTTACAAATCTTTAATTTCGTCAAAAGCATCTGCTTAGTTAAAATTCTGCGGTTAATTTTTGTTACAACAAAACTATGACATTTATTAATATCTCTTTAATTTTATTGAAATCATCTGCACAGTTAGAGGTATCAAAAAGAGTTGTAGTTCAACTTAAGTTAATTTCTTACAAACACATTTCTGTTTTTAAGTCATTTAACAAATAAGTTTATATATAAACCTTAATTTAGATCTTTAATTATATGATCGAACTTTAATGAACATGAATTCATAAATTTACTTTTTTATAGTTATATATATATGTATGTTGTTAGAATTTTTTTGTTTATGTTTTAAAGTTATAAGATAAATATAAGCAATGTAAAAGTCCCTCTTCAATTTATTCAAAACTTCACGATGGCCATCTGGCCGCATCTTTAACGATAGGATAAAGTGTACTCAAATGCAAGGTTTCGTGGAATTAGTTTTTGGATAGAAAGTTTTTTGGATCCCCACAGTTATCAAATAAAAAAAATTCAAAATCTTTAAAAAAAGAAAAGTAAAAATTTTAATATTCAGTTTTATGAGATTATTCTAATATATTAAATATTTTATTATATTTAATTGATATTAGATCACCCGCTAACTTATTTAACTTGTTATCTAAATCATTTGAGTTAAAAAAATCAAAAAGAAAAACGTGCTGGCTCTTTGAAGTTAGTTTTTGTTGGAATAAAACTATACAATTTTATTATTTAAAAACTTCAAGAAAAGTCACCGTATGCAATGTATAAATGCTACATATATGCTCGTATTATCTTTATGTACAAAGTACAGCACATTATTGCCACCATAAAGATACATGTACAGGCTAAAAATAGTTAGATTCCTCGCTATTAACGTATATACAACAGTTTTTAGACTATTGATTAGTGGCAATTACCAAAGAAGAAATAATTTTAAGTGGCAGTTTATGATGAATAGGGAAAATTAGGTAGATTGATATAGTTTAAGTGACTAAAGGCATGACTAGTTTCTCTACTACCACATGCAAATAGAGTTTTTACGGTTGTTAGCGTTTGCAAGTGTTTTGCAACAATCATAGAAAACATTACAAATCACTTCAAATTGCTTCAAACCCCTAAAATTCAAAAACTGGTTTCAGCTAGCGTTTGCGGTTGCGGGCGGCAGCGAGAATATAAACAAAATTCAAAAAACTATATAAATATAAAAATAAAAATATTCAATTAAATTTTTAAATTGAAATAATAGAAATACCAAAATAGATATATTATATTTTAATTTATATTATAAAATTTTAAAGAGCTAGATTTTCTATAATTTTTTTAAAAGATTAATAGTATAATTTTATAAATATAATTTTAAATTTATTTATAATATGATTTTTAATATTTCATAACTATATAAAATGTAAATATTGTTAATTTCTTATTTAACCACTGGTAGTTAGCCAGTCATAAGTATCTCGCAAACGCAATAATTTTTAACTGTTGTACCAGTCAATCTCTTAATAACGCTTAAAATCGCAACCATCCGCATCTACAAATGTCTGCAACCACTGCGATTACACCAGTCAGGCCCTAAGAGCATCTCCAAAACTCTCTTATTTTAAAGTTCGGCAAAAACCTTAAAATAAAGTTTTGGGGTGTTTCTCTCCAAAAGCAAAACTTTATATTATACCTTAAAACTTTTATATTTTTACATAATAATCTTTATTATAAAAAAATAAAGAAAATATTATATGATAATAAAACATTGCATATAAATAAAAACATACAAACTAAATCATTAAATTTAAAAAATTACATAATTATTTATTATAATTAGCTCCTTAATGATCTCATATATATATATGATCAATTAAGGCATTTCAAAGTGATATATGAGCCTCTTTATTTTTTAATTGAAGATTACAAGTTAAAAAGTTTTGAAAAGGAGCATTCTCGTTTATTGCCATTTTAAATTGTGCCACTGGCGCTGATCTTGCATCTCTAATCGGTGCATTAATATCACATTTATCTTCAATAAACATATATGATAATATGCATGTTGTCATTGTATCATGCAATACTTTTTCCAGTAATGGCATGGTCCTTATATGATAGTAAACTTAGACTGTAAAATTCTAAATGCACATTTAATATCTTTTCGACATGTTTCTTGTCTTACTACAAGCAATTTTTTGGACTTTGAAAATCACTAATGGTTTGAACAATGGTTGACTACTTTGGATAAATTTCATATATGAGATAGCTCAATTATGTATGTAAAACCAAGCAAAAAAATTAGCACTTAAAGAGATGCGTGAAGAAAATAAAACATTGTTTGATGTAATATTATCTTTGTATAATATTTGTTATAGCATTAGTTAAATATTTTATAGTAAAAAGAACTAAAATGATTAAACAAGAAAGTTATTTTATTTGAAAGTTATAGAAATATAAAGATTAGAAAATAAGAAACTTTAAATATAAGATTTTGTACTGTGAAACCTTTTATTTGAAGTTTCACTATACAAAATCTTAATATTTAAAGTTTTAATGTTAATTTTGGAGTGCACAAAACCTTATATTTGAAGTTCTAAAGGGGTTTTTGGAGATGTTCTAAACAAATGTTTTTTGTTTGAAATACATGTCGTAGACTACTGGAAACATAGCAATGCTATCTCTGTGACTATTTGATTGAAACGATGCTTTTCATTTCTTTCTCTTTCTGTTAGGGACAATGAAGCGAACATGATTAAGAAAATTGCAAGAGATGTTTCGGATAAGCTGAATGCTACGCCGTCTAGGGATTTTGATGGCATGGTGGGACTTGAGGCTCATTTAAGGAAAATGCAGGCTTTGCTAGATTTAGATTATGATGGAGTTAAGATGGTTGGAATCACCGGTCCTGCAGGAATTGGTAAAACTACCATTGCTAGAGCTTTAGATACCCTACTCTCTAATAGGTTTCAACTTACCTGTTTCATGGACAACCTTAAAGGAAGCTATTATAGTGGTCTTGATGGGTATGGTCTGAAGTTGCGTTTACAAGAAAAGTTCCTTTCGAATATTTTGAACCAAAATGGTATGACTCTATGCCATCTAGGTGTGATAAAAGAAAGGCTATGCGACAAAAGAGTGCTCATCATTCTCGATGATGTGGACAATATTAAACAACTGGAGGCGTTGGCTGATGAAACTACATGGTTTGGTTATGGAAGTAGGATTGTAGTAACCACAGAAAACAAAGAGCTTTTGTGGGAACATGGGATCAACGATATATACCACATAGGTTTTCCATCTGATGAAGAAGCTTTTGAGATCTTATGTAGATATGCTTTTAGAAAAAAAGCTCTTTATCATGATTTTGAAAAGCTTGTACCAAGAGTAACAAAACTTTGTGGTAACCTTCCATTGGGTCTTTCTGTCGTGGGTTCATCTTTACGCGGGAAGAAAGAAGATGAATGGGAAGATGTAATAAGCAGGCTGGAAACTATTATTGATCGAGATATCGAGGATGTACTAAGAATCGGCTATGGAAGTTTAGATGAGAATGAGCAAACTCTATTTCTTCACATCGCAGTATTCTTCAACTATAAAGATAGTGATCTTGTGAAAACTATGTTCGCTGACAGTGACGTGGATGTCAAACAAGGGTTGAAAATCCTTGTAAACAGATCACTCATAGAGATATCAACATATGGGGAAATAATAGTGATGCACAGATTACTACAACAAGTGGGTATAAAAGCAATTCATAAACAAGAGCCCTGGAAACGCAGGATATTAATCGATGCTCCGGAGATTTGTGATGTTCTTGAACATGCCAAAGTAAGTTCTTTTGTACTGAAAAATAGGCATTAAACTGGATAAAGAAAAATAAATTCCTGTACATATGGTGCTAATAGTTCCTTCTATTCTGAATTTTTGATTTAGGGTACCAGGAATGTTGTTGGTATATCATTCGATATATCAAGAATCAGGGAAGTATCAATAAGCGAGAAAGCTTTTAAAAGATTGTTGGATCTTCGATTCCTCAGAGTTTACAAAAGAAGATATGATGGGAATGCTAGAATGCATATACCTGGGGAGATGGAGTTTCCGTGCTGTGTAAGGTTACTAGACTGGGAGGCATACCCAAGCAAGAGTCTTCCTGCAACATTCCATCCTCAGTATCTTGTAGAGCTCCATATGCCAAATAGCCAGCTCGAAAAGCTATGGGAAGGAACTCAGGTTAGCTACATTGTACATTAATAAATAATGTACTTTTCTTATTACCGTTATATATATAATGTTCATGTCTTGTTTTACCTTCAGCCGCTTCCAAACCTCAAGAAGATGGATTTGTCAGGATCATTTCATTTGAAGGAACTTCCCAATCTTTCAAATGGTACAAGTCTGGAGTTATTGGATCTGCGCTGCTGCGAAAGTTTGGTAGAGATTCCATCCTCTTGTTCTCATCTTCATAAGCTACACAAGTTGTGGGTGACTGGCTGCATAAACCTGCAAGTCATCCCAGGTCACATGAACTTGGCATCCCTTGAAGAAGTCTTCATGGGAGGATGCTCACGATTGAGAAACATGCCAGTTATGTCGACGAACATCAAACAACTGTACATATCAGAGACAGCGGTCGAAGATGTACCTGCATCAATCAAGCGTTGCTCTCGGCTAATGTCTCTGGATCTAAGCTGCAGTGGGAAGCTAAAGGGAGTAACACATCTCCCAACGAGTCTAACACGACTAGACATACGCTATTCTGAGATTGAAAGGATTCCAGAGTGCTTCAAAGCACTTCATCAGCTACAAGAACTTTTTCTATCTGGCTGCAGAAGACTCGCGTTATTGCCAGAGCTCCCTGCTTCGCTCATGCTCCTAATGACAGACGACTGTGAATCACTGGAGATCATATCTTGCCCTTTAAACACTCCGAATGCCCGCCTCAAAATCACCAATTGCTTCAAACTGAACCGACAGTCACGAAGAGCGGTTATCAAACAATCTTTCTCACTTGGAGCGACGCTCTTACCAGGAAGGCAAGTGCCTGCAGAGTTCGATCACCGAGGCAGAGGAAATTTCTTGACCATTCGTCCAGACGGTAACCCTTACATGGGGTTTGTGGTTTGCATCGCTATTTCATCTAATCGTCAAGATTATAGTTTTTCTCAACTATTGTGCCGTCGCATCATAGCTCAAGACAGTTTCGATCCAGTTGAAAACTTGGTGTACGTGGGGATAGGCGATGTCTTCAGATGCCGAACAGAACATTTGTTTATATTCGGCTCTGGATTGCTAGATTTCGACACATCTGATGTGAGCAGAGAGATAGTGTTCGAATTCAGTAGCAGTTACCACGACTTCGACATTATTGAATGTGGTGCCAGGATCTTGACCGACGAGAGCATCCACGGGAGCTATGAATCTAGACTAGACCAAGTCTTTGAAGACGACATCGAGCTTGAACCCAGTGAAGCCTTTGACCGTACAAACCAAGTACTCTGCGACTCCAAAGAACACGACGGGGATAAACAAATAGGTTGTTGGAGTTGGCTCTTCTCCTGCTTTGATTCCGATCGCTTGGTTTCAGGAAGAAGAAGACGATAGAAACTTGCTTCCATTTCGCAATAGGCTGCTTTATTATGAATTTGGTTTCTTATCGATTCAGGAACAAGGAGCTAGGCATGGCTTTAGTGGTTCTGAAGTAGTACCCATATGTACACCATTTTGTTCCATGACGTATCTGCTTTTATGAACCTAAGTGCATCTGACTGTGAACTCCGAATCGCCCTAGAGAGTGTATCTTAAGCTTTTACAATCCATATGTGCAACTAAAAACTACACCAATTGCTTCAAACTGAATCAACAAGCACAAAGAGAAATTTGCTAACAATCCATATTCAGTTTTGGAATCTATACAGAAGAAACATTAAAAAAAATTGATCTATGGATTGAAGTAATTGAAATTTCAGCTTCAGCAAAAAAAAAAAAACAATATTCAATATTTTTTCTTTGAAGATGATAAACTGCCAGAATATTTGCAATATACATGTATTTTGCTGTTTCTTCAACATTAATACATGAGTCTTCTCAATACTGAAACCGTTTAAACCAGTCGGTGATTTTCCTAGAAAGAACTAAAATACATGAATGTGGCAATTGTCTCTCTCATTACAACGTAATAGGGCGTTGCTCCAAAAGAACTCTCTTCTACCATATCTTGTTTCAGTTTGTAAATTTGCATTATTTGCTTGATATTTTGTAACGAGCAGTGCTCAGAATGACTTCAATCCGACGATATTTTGACCCTAACTCAAATACACTATCTTTCTCACTGGATTTGAGATTTAAAATGGCACTAGTGTAAGTGCCATATAGTTCAGCTTCCTCTGCATTTTTCTTATTTCACATGTTCTCACAAAACTGATAATTTTAGTTTGAACCGCTGATGGAATGACGTGAGTCTGACAACAAAATTAAGCTAGGCCAATTGCTCATGCTGTTCTCAAAGTTACGTTTCATCAATCATCGAGAAGGTCACTTCAATCTTTATAGACACACCACCTAAACTTTATAACAACAGTTTGCTTTGTTTTGCATCCATAAGTGTATTGCTTACGTTCATCATGGATTCATCATAGCTTCTTTGGAGGATTTACATCCACGTTTGACTGAAATTTCTCAAAGGGAATTAATCATAATCCAGTAGTCAATAAAAACAACATCAACAGTACGAAGGCTGTAACTGGTACACTAATAAAAAATTAATGAAATACAAATAAATGAAATGATATGAATTGGAATACATCAAAAAATGGAATTGATTTCATTCCAATCATTCATGAAAAAAATTATAGAAGAATGTTTAAAAATGTTTTTCTTTGTAATTTTTTGGAATGCTTGTAGAATTGATGGAATGAGTATTCTGTTCCATTCATGTCAAATGGTGAAAAAAAATCTAGAATTAATGGAATAAGTCATTCCAAATCATTCCATTCCAAAAATCAACAATTTGCAACCGAAATCCTTTTGAATATTTTAAAAAGTTGTAAGTAGATATTTTATCATAAAGAGACTCTAAATAACTAATAGAGTTTTAGGTCTTAAGAAATTTAAATCTTTTTTTTTGAACGACAAATATAAATCTAATATAAATATATAAAACACTAAATTATTTTTACTAATAATATTATTTTGAAAAACTTTACTGGCTTCCAAAGAAAACAATACCATACTTTGAAAACAATATTTAATTTAGGAAAAAAAGTTGGCCACTTCAGGAGAGGGATCAGATGGTAAGACAAAGGAGAGCGCTCAATTGTCGTAACAGGCGGAGCGAAACGCTCTTCTCGCATAATAATATAAACGAGTTGTTAACCACTCATCACATCCCCTTTCACTTGCCTGAAGGATCATGCCTTTACTCGAACCAATACCTAAGCCTTTTATACCCAAACAATAGCCTCCCCAACTTCGCTTGTTACCGATGTGGGACTTTTCTCAGTTTCTCTCTTCTTTCACTTAAATCAAAAACCCTAATTTCAAATTCTCAAGAATATGACCACGACGACTATCTCTCACCATGATTTCTATGGCGATGAGGGAGATCCCGAATCTTCCATCTCTGTATCTGTTATCGAGGTATTAATGTCGCTTTCTTCTTCTTTCTTCTGCTGGTTTCATTTCTCATTGTTCGTTTTGTGTGTAGAATATGAAGGAAGAGTACGGTTTGTTCGTTTGGCCTTGTAGCGTCATCCTCGCTGAGTATGTTTGGCAACAGAGATCTCGATTTCGTGGCTCTTCAATTCTCGAGGTAACCTACCTACCACTCCTGCTTTCTCAATTCAAATCGAGAGAACAATGATTGCCTGAATGTTTTGCTGTTTCCAAGTTGACAACTACTGTTTAGTTTTTTTTTCTCATTACAGAATTAGGATTATTTGTCTTTGAGTTTATGGTAATGAATTGTCTTTGTGGGTACATACGTAAGACTTGTGATTAATGGAATTTCCAGCTAGGAGCTGGCACTTCCTTGCCCGGTTTAGTAGCTGCAAACGTTGGAGCCAGTGTCACCCTTACCGATCACTCAAGTAAAACAGAGGTATGAAAGCAACGTTGATTAGCTTTTTTCTCGCTTGGTACAGAGTTATTAGTTATCTTTCATCATACATGATATATGTGCAGGTTTTGGAGAATATGGCAAGAGTTTGTGAGCTTAACATGCTCCCCTGTAATGTAATGTATACCATCGTTTTTCTTTCTTCAACTTAACACCTGCTGAATTAACGATTGCACAGATCATCATTTGTTGCATATATAATGCTCCTATGCGTAGATGTTTTATTTGTTGGGGTTTGGATTACCATTCTCGCAAGCTTATTCATTGAAAAGTAACATGTGGTTTGTCTATTGCAGGTAATGGGTCTCACTTGGGGAGTATGGGATGCTACGATATTTGATCTGCGGCCTAACATTATACTTGGAGCCGATGTTTTGTATGATTCATGTGGTTAGTTCTTGGAGTCGTGGATTTTCATTGTTTATTCTTACCATGAATTAGAATTGGAATCCTGAATCTTTGTTTTGTATAGCGTTCGATGATCTCTTTGCCACCGTCTCGTTTCTTCTTCAAATGTCTCCTGGTGCAGTTTTTATCACTACATATCATAACAGGAGGTACACAATTCATTCATCTTAGTCATCTAACATATGTGCAAAAGATTGTTTGGGATAGGTGATTTGAATTTTATATTGCAGTGGGCATCATCTGATTGAGTTTCTGATGGTGAAATGGGGTCTAAAGTGCGTTAAACTTGTGGATGGCTTCTCATTTTTGCCATCTTGCAAGGCATCTTTACTAACTGGCAACATTCAGCTGGTTGAGATCGTATTGAGTTGTGGAAAATCAGCAGCCTAGGTAAGACTGGAAAATAAGAGCCAGAGGTCAAAGGTATATTAACTTTGCTACATTATAAGATAATATCTACTTTAGATGGGACTAGTGGAAGTCTGTAGAGTCGGGAATATAGGGTTAATCAAGCGCATAGACTTTCATGACTCTTTGCTTAACATCAAAAATAAACCTCTACCCAGAAGATCAACCAAGAGCTTAGCTGCATTTTACATTTTCTCTCGTAATGAAATCATAAATCTCTAATATACCCTTTGTTTCTTCAGATAATCACTGTTTTTGATGTTCCTTATCAAGCAAAACATTCAAAATGAAGATATTAGCTTCATGGCTATACTTGAGATTGAGAACCTGGAATTGTGTGTAGAGTTTGCTGAGTCACTTCAACGGGTTTCTGTATTTTGTAGGAAAATATGGGTATCGAGCTAATTGATGAAATGTCTTATTTACCTGAGAATGAAGAAGGATCGAATGAGTAAGAAGATTATGAATCATCGATAACCTGCACCAAATAAAAAGAAGATGCGAGTTTAATCAGTGAAACACATCTGCTAAACACGTAACCTTCGATAAAAACATGATCCTTCATACTTGGTTATGCATGATACCTTTAGTCTTTGTTTATGTACTTAGAGCATGTTTAACCCACCTCTATTTTCACTTCTATAATAGCATTGAGAGACAAAACTACTCCAACTCATCTTTTATTTTGCCTCTAAAATAGATTTATATTTTTTTTTTCTATTTGTAGCATTACTTTATATTTTGCTATGTATTTGGGGATCTCTATTTAGAGAAATACATTAAAGCAAAACAATTCTCTATTATAGAGTTCTTCTATTTTAGAAGTAAAAATTAGGGAATACATTGGAAATGGTGTTATTACAAACTTAAAATGCTCTCAAATGGTATACGTGAAGCACTAGATTTTCAACATAGTTTTAGTATTATGAAATAAGGAGACAAGATATTGTGTGCTAAACTGACCAAAGAGTGTAGCAATATCAAATGAAGATTGTCCTAATAACGTCAGTGTGAAAACAACTTCATGCGATCACTTTCATGCAAAACATGAATCGAGTAATCGCGATCATTCTCAATCCCGAGTCCAAGGTCTCACATAACCTTCTCTTTTGGATGTCGATTCTTTTTCACACTCGTCTTGTGATATTTATGTTTCAGCGCAAAGGTAGCTGTGGAATAAACACAGGGTTTATTAGACACGAGAAACCTCTCAAGAGTTTTGAGTGACTGAAGCTATGATTCTTAGCCGAGAAGGCTCTTGACTCTGTTCTTTCCTTCTCCAGAAGGTCTGTCTCCACCAAACTTCAAAGCCTCTCTGGATATATTAGGACAGTCTTCAATTAAGTTCACGAACCAATAAAACCATGCTAAGAAAAACCCTTTTTGGCAAGCAAGAGGAAGAGTGAGAATGATATTGCTTAAACCATCCTTTATTAAATAGCCATCAAGCCTTTTCGACGCTCTCTTCATCCACACAAAATGATCATAGAAAGGTGTCAATCATTCCCTCAACAATAAACACCTCACCTCCTTTGTTGTCAAAATTTGCCCCTTTCCAATTCTGACAAAGATCCTTGTTGTCACTCTACTAATCTCAAACTTGTGAATAACAGAAACCTTACCATGCACTTCAGATAGCTAAGAAAGAGAAGCCCACATCACAATAAAATCCTCTGCGATTTATCTATCAATCAAAATATCTAAAATCCAATGCAGATTATCTGCTTGTTTGGCTATCTGATTACATTTTCCAAATCCAACTATGTTGCTTGTAGAAACTGATGCTTATTATTATTTTTTTTTGAGTAACTCGGTGTTTTCTGGCCCCCACACCGAGGTGGGTCCAGATTAGCGGCGAGTGTCCGTAACAGCCTATATTATCGGCCGGATTACGCCTTGGTCACCGGACGCTGGGGGGGCCCAGATTTTAAATTTTATCCCTAGTGGCCAGCGGGATTCGAAACTGATGCTTAAGTTTATGAAAACATCCGTCACAAGCCAAATACAAAGACTATTTCCTAAGATAATTTACAGACAAGTTCTCTCTAAGCATTTTGGAAACAATCATGTCACGCCTCGCTTTCTCTTCTTTGCCCTCAAGAACTATATGCAAAAGATTCAAATGCACCTCGTAGTTGCTGCCTAATAAGCTCTACCTAATAGGCTTACAAAGGTTTAACCCTAATCAAAGAGGGTTATGTTGGCAAAACGATTATTGCCACAAACAATAAAATAGATCAAGGGTCGATGGTCCTCAAACGGCGAGGGTGATTAAAGATCAATCAAATGCATGCGGTATCCATATGGTTAATGTGCAAGAAGCAATGATAAAACAAAACAAAAGGTTGAATCTAAACCTTGGTCAAGAAAGTAAGTCCATAATCTTATTATCCTATTTTTAATCATATGGTGATTCGAGCGGAAAACACAGCAAAACAAAAAAAATAATCTGAATCGAAACAAAAACGAAAAAAAATATCTTCCCTTTGAAAATTTGGAAGGGATAAAAGAGAAGAGTAGAGAGAAAAGTTTCTCTAAATTTACCAGTTGTGTTTAGCCTTTCTATGGGCAGGAGCTTCTCTAAACTTGAAAAAAAACGAAAGTAGCATGGAAGAATGTCAGCAAGCCAAAAGAAGAGGGAGGCTTAGGATGCAATCTATTTTGGAACAAAACACAGTTTTTGTCATCCGAAATTAATCTAGAGGATTCTATATTGTCATTGATCATTCCTCTCTCTCTCGGCTTTTAGTTGAATTTACAAAATTATACGAAAGAATTCTTTTTGGAAAAATTTCACTCAGATCTTGGATGTGGAAGAAGCTTATAATGTATATACCAGTGGCTGGGGTTCTTACTAGGATGGAAATACACAATGTTACTACTTCCTTTTGGCTCTATGCGTGGAGCCTCTCAATAAACTGATTCTTCTAACTGGGCAGCGTGGATGCATTGCACTCGATAGTAACATCAACGCTACTGTCAAATATGTGGTTCTAAGTCATAGATACCGTATGCATAGAACAAAGCAACTAAACTGGATAGAAAATAAAATCAAAAGTTAAAAGATAAAATTTCTTTGACAACAGAAGGATGAACGGCTATAGAAAGGAATGGGGGATAAGTTTTCCTCTTTATTTAGCATTGGAGAAACTCAGCCTCTAACTCATATTGTGCATCAAACACATAGCTGGTTCATATGAGTTTGGTTTTCTTTCGGAACACCAAAGTTCACGATCATGGCATGGTTACCCATTCTTAATAGATTGGTCATGGGTGATGGAAGCATTGGATGAAGTCCTCAAGCGGATGCAACTTGTATTCTATGAAAAGTCACGAAGGAGTCTCGAAATCACCTATTTTTAATGTGCTTATTCCGAGTTGAGAGGTCTAACAAAGAACCTTCTTGGCTCACTCTATACTCTAATCGGTTGACAAACATTTTGGATGCTCTGATCAATTTTTCTTGGGATAAGGTTTATCTCTTTATCCTTCGATTTGTTTTTCAGACAACTCTTTATTTGCTTTGGTGTGAGCGTAATGGAAGGCATCATGTTGAAATGTCTCAGTCTCCATTATGCTTACAACAGGACATCGACAAACAAATCAGGAATATATTTTCAACAATGCCCCAGAAACTGAAGGATGCAACCTGATACCATTTCTACTCAAATCTTATGTTCTTTTTTGTCAACTTTGTTTTATAAGCCTCATGGGCTATTATGGAATACAAGTTTAAGATCAATTTAGCCAAATACAAGATTGACTGAAACAAAAAACATATCGAAAAGCAACACGTGTCAGTCATTTATGAAGACTCTGCGACGTGGCACTCATCGGATCTCTAGGCTTGACACCAATCCTTTCGTCACTGCCAGTGAAGATGCAGACAACCGGCAAAGTCTCTTCCATGATCTGCCGCTAACTTGAATCTCTTAATCTTGTACTCCATAGGATTACCTAACCGTGACTACTTGATCAAAGAGGTCTTGATTCACCGGAGATTCTATCAAAACAACTCAAGTCAGACCAGAAAAAAAAAGATTTTTGTCAGGCTGTTAAGATGAACATTGACTTTTCTGAATCTATTTCAAAATTGACTTAATATACCATTCGCCTTTCATTAGAGATGAATTACCTTAACGCCAATTAATGGCTAAAATTACAAATAACGACTGATTCTCATAAAAAAGATTTAAGGGAACGATGAAAAAAGTATTTGTACAAATAGTTAACGACACTGAATTGTAAACAGAATGAAAGGTAGAAGATGATTTATTTAAACTCAACTCAGAATAGAAATAATTGAAAGAATATGAAGAATAGCTCTATGTTTGAGTTGAAAACAAGAAAAGCACAGCAAAAATCGCCATCGTGAAATTAAAACCGACAAGCGGAAATAGATTCGATCATATAGATCGAAGGATTTAGCAACAGAAAACATAAAATTTCTCTTCCGCTCAAAGGTATGAATGTGTAAGACCATCTACAATGGAGGTGTTAAAAGAGAGTTTCAACGGTTAAATACCTTGCAATGAAGGTGTTGAAATATTGTGTTTATCTATGTGGATTCAACAACCATTGAAAAATGGTGGGGTAAGATATTGAATTTTTTAAAACAAACTATTGTAGATGATTAAGATGAAGTGGGTGATGAATAAATGAAGTGGAAGAAAGAGAAAATGATGTGGCATGTTAAAAAAAATAAGGGTAAAAATGTTGATAATGAAATGAGTGTTGAAACCATTGTACATGGTCTAAAAAGAAAAGAAATTTCTCTCTCTAAAGAGAAGAGAGAGAGAAAAACTCTATTATTATCTTTTAAATCTTATGTTCATTTTAACTTTTTTTCTTATCAACATAATAGACATTAGTCTTTTGCATTTGTTATAAAAAGAAATTGATTTATATATAATTTTATATTAACATTTTACCCCAAAAAAGTATTTAAAAATTTTCATTATTAGTCTTGGTGGGCGATAAGAATAAAATTCAATGAAAAAGTAATTTCTCACTTTGCATAAACAATTAATTTGTCACTTTGCGTAAACAACCAGTTAAAATAATCAATTCCACTAAATCCTACATTAACTATATAAGATTATATCTTAAAAAGTCATTAGTGATAGGTTTTTGGGTGTAAATGTTAAACAAATTAGTGATAGATGACAAAAAATCATCTCTTGCACTAAAAAGTTTGATAGACGACATTAATTTTCTTCAGTAACTTTTTTACTAACCAAGAAATCAATATATATATATATATATATCCAAAGTAAACATTTTATGTTATAAATGTTTAGCCCTCCCCACATACGCTAGTTGCAAATATGTTTCTGCTAGATAAATGCATATATCTAAAACGGTTATGTAATGTTTATACAGAAAGACACTAAAATGTTTATGTAAAATATATATAGTATTTATTATATGCAAATAAATAATCATGTGCTAAGTTTCTCTCTTATTATATTGCTCTCCTTCTCTCTAGAACAAATATCAGCTTTCTCCGTTCTCCAGCTGATGGAGTGGGTTCCTTTAGCCACCGTTGGGCTGGCTTTTTGTTTTCTTCTTTCTCTTTTTATTTGTCTGCATGTCTTTTGGGACTGGGCTTAGTCTTTTAAAGTGTAGTTCTAGATCTATATCCTCAGATCTTGATTTTTTTTTATGTTTGGACACTCAGGTCCATGGATCGAGTTTAGGTTGGTTTCTATCAGGCTAAGGTTTTTTGGGTTCTAGACATTTGAATACCCATAAAATTTGACCCAATATCTAAAAAAATATTTGAGTCCTGGTAGGGTCTATAATTCAAATACCCATAAAATACCCATATTTTTTGGATATATTTTGGGTTCAGCTTAGTTTGGGTATTTAGGACCCGAAAAGGACACGAACTACCCGAACTGGATCTAAAAACCTAAAAAATACCCAAACAAAATACTCGAAAATACCTATTTTTACTTAAATTTGACCTAAAGATCTAAGAAAATCCCAAAATTTTTCCACGTATCCGAATAATATTTCTGAAAATCTAAAATTTTACCTGATCTCAGATCTTTACCCGAAAACATGAACCCGAAACTTAACAAAATATTCGTAATACCAAAAATATACCAAACATGCCTAATACAGTTATACACTATAAGTTTTGGGTATTTGGATACCTGATCGGGTCTCGGTAAAACCGGATCCTAGACCCGTGGGTACAAAAAATGATACCCAATAGGTTCCTTAGACTAGACTCGGACCCGGACCCAAACATGTATTTTGGGTCGGTTCTGGTTCAAGTTTTCAGGTCTGGGTTCGGGTAAAATGTTCATGCCTAATTTTGTTGGTTAGGGCTCGTCGATGATGGCTTAAGTGGTACCTAATCTCGGGTTCATTTTGTTTCCTTCGCTCTGTCTCGTTCTCTGCTTGGATTTCTATCGGTTTCTCATGTTTGTTGTTTAGGGCTCAAGGTTCTATTTTTCTTGCTGATGGTATCTCATCCTTTATCTGGTTGTATTTTCAGTTCTGCTTCTGTGGTGGTTCCTCCGCTGTTTGGAAGGTGTGCTTTTCCTTGTCTTTGATTGCAATGGTTTTTTCAACTCGTTTCTGAGGAAATGGGTCCTCGACTCTTTCTGTATAAAGTTGTGGGAGATTAAATGCTAAAATGTCCGTCCTTCATATCTCTGGGTTCATTAGTCTGCATTCTGCCTCGTGGCTCCAGAAGTAATCTTCAGGGCAATATATTGATGTGCGAATGTATCCCAAATTAAGTTCAACTAAATGATGTGTCACTTACCTTCTCCTTCCTCTTCCGTGGTTCTTCTTGCTTGGGTGTCGTGTTAGAACTATCTCTCTGGTTGTACTTAATCCTTGTTTTATGTATAGTTCACTGTCTCCGAAGAATTTTGATAATTTTACCAGCTAAATGTCTATGGAGGAATTTTTTTGTAACATGTTGGATTTCTGGTGTATGTGGAATGACTTAAAAGAATTGATTTGGCTACATATATCATCAAAGTGCACTTATATTTTTGTTCAGACATTTATTTAGAACTCCAGAGTTAAGCATTCTTACGCTGGAGTAGTGGAAGGATGGGTGACATATCGGAAAATCATTCGCGGTACCGTGTGAGTGAGCTAAAGCACGGGGAAAGAGCATGTGGTGATTGCAGAGTAAACAATAATTTCAAACCTACAAAAAAACTAACGCACCACTCATCGCACGAAATAGGACCAACATGCTGAGAGAGCAGACCTGGAAGGCTCGTTAGCCGTGAGTGGTCAGGATATTACATTTATTCTTGCTGGCTTTGATCTAGGAGTTCTTAGAAATTTAGCTTTGTATCCCACCATGTGTATGTTAAATATTTAAGTGAATGGTTGCAAGGAACCATTTCAATTGTTTATATGAACTATTGCAACTATTGATGATTACAACCTTTGATAATAACCATATTAATGATTTCAATCCTTGGTGATTAACCATTTCTAAACATTGCAACTATTCTTTAACCTTTGTAACTTTTGGTTTAATCATTGCAACTATTGGTTGCAACTCTTCACTCTCTATATAAGGAGATGTAGGCATCGGCAAGTGAGATAGAAAAAAAATCAGAAACTAATAGTTAGTAAGAGAGTAAAAGAGAAATGGATACATTTTTCAAAGATCATCTAAGACTTTGAAGAAACACATATAAGAACTAGAGCTCCTTTTGTTTCTCTTTTAGCATAGCTTTGAACAAGAGTGAGACTTTAATTGTCTAATCCTACAAAGGGATGCCTTGTAACCCAAGGCTTGGAATAAGGTCGAATTACTCTGTAAGGAAAGCATGACGATTCAATCATTATCCAAGTATATAATTCATAACTTTTCGGGTTACAATCAAAATAACTAACAATCTTAAAGAATATTTCCGTTGTGAACTATAGTTATTGTATTTGTGCGGAGATAAAATCAAAGTCTGGAAAGTTGAAAATGCTTGAGAGAATAAATTTTCAAAATGGAGCAAAAAGATGAAACAATGGAGAATAATACATTGTTGCTATATTCTTAAAGTTATGTTAGTTTTATTTTAAATAATATTGCTAATGACGATCGGACACAACATGTTCAAGGGGTGTGAACGAGTTGTCACCCGAGGGATACAAACAGTTCATCACTGTACGGGTGCAAATGGTTCGTCACCTGATAGGTACGAACGGATCGTCACCTGAGAGGTGCAAACGGGTTGTCACCTGAGAGGTGCGAACGGGTCGTTACTCAAGGGATGCGAAAATTTCATGACCAAGGATGTGCGAATGGGTCGTGTCCAAGGGAGTGCAAATGTGTCGTGACCGAAAATGTATGAAGGGATTGTTACCGAAAGGGTGCAAAAAGTTTGAGACCCAAAGGGTACCAAACATGTCGAGACCAAAGGAGTGTTAACGGTTCAGGAACAAAGAGTGAAAATGGTTCGGGATTGAAGAGGTGTGAATGGTTCGGGATCGAAAGGTGCAAACTTGTCGAAACCGAAAGGGTGAGAACGATTCGAGACCAAAAGGGTGCGAACAGGTCGAGATCAGAAGGGTGCAAAAGGGCCGGTATCGAAAGGGTGCGATGTAATGTCACGAAAAGGGTGCGGATGTAGCATCACTGAAAGGGTGCGAACATAATGTTACTGAAAGGGTGCGAACATAATGTTAATGAAAGGATGCAAACTTAATCTTAATTAAAAGGTGTGAATGTAATTTCACCTGAATAATATGACTTGCATCATGCAAGTTATTGATCCTTATGGATGCAAGTGCCTTGAGGTTAAGGCCGAGCCGTTATGAATGGTAACATATTGTTCATGGTTGGTGTTATGGACTATGATCCATGGGTATGGATTGATGGCTCTGAAAGAAGTCTATATGAAGCAACCTTAAGATTTTATTGTACTTTGTAGTAAGTATAAAGTGTGTACATTTATTTGTATGTGTAAAGAAAGCACCTAGGCAGTAACATCAAATGTTTAATGAAATTGTCTTATCAAGTCGTTTGAGTTAACAATTAGGATAAGTGTTTATATAACAAATTAATTTTTTCAGTAATGGAATAATCATTTGATTATATGTTGATGACATATTGATCTTTTGCTCTGCTATAGATAAGTAGAGCTTACAAAAGCATTATTGTCATCAAGTTTTACAATGTAAGACATGGGGGAGATGGATGTGATTCTTGAAATTTGAATCACACATACAAGTAAAAAAACTATCTTTAACACAATCTCATTATATTGAGAAAGTTGTTAAGAAGTTCAACTGTGAGATTGTTCTCCAATGAAAACTCTCATGGATGTGAGTGTGAAGCTTGTGCCTTATAGAAAACAGAAAATATCATAACTCGAGTATTTGAATGGAACCATAAATTATAGTTTCACATAAGTCAGATTTTCTTCAATGGTAAAAGAGTATTGCATGCAAATTTGATTACAAATATAGAAGATTATTCTTCTATAAGTGGTTGAGTGTTTTGCTTGGGGAGGTGCCGTTTTATGGGTTTCAAATAAGCAAACTTGAATGAAAATTTGATTATAGAATAGGAATTCGTAGCATTAGCATATGCCGGTAAATAGGCATATTGTCTAAAGAATTTAATTTACGAAATTTTGTTGTGACCGAAATAGTATCACCAGTTTTTATATATGATAGTTAAGAAGTCTTAGTTAATATTTTTAACTAAGTGTATAATGTTAAATCGCAACACCTGGCGTTAGATATAATGTAGTATGTGAGCTGATCACTCACGGGGTGGTTACCAAAGATTTTTTTTGATCTGGAAGAAATGTACCATATCATTTAACGAAATGATTAGCTAGAGACTTGGTAATTGAGTATGTTAAAGGAATGAGTTTAAAGTCCATTTGAAATCTTTAGTAGTGGGATACCCAATTCCCCTCTAATACAATGTTAGAGTATGAATTTAATGTGAAAAGCCTACAGTTAAAGATTAAAACATATTTTTTTATATCATCCCAAGATGTGTGCTTGGACCTGCAAAAAAGAATAAATCGAAATATTATTCTTAATAAATACTTTGAAAAATGCATTTGAAGGTGTATGACTGAAAGTACTTACATATATGAGTGTGAAGTGATGTCGATTCAATAAGTTGGGACTTAGTTTTGTATGCGCTCATGAATGGATATGGACACATGGCTTATAATAGTCTCAAGTATAAGCACTTAGAGAAGTTTGGAAACACATGTGTGTATTATCTTCATGTGCCCAAATTGGGTTGATGGATTCAATCTGTAGGACATTCTGATTCTCGGGCATTTAGAATGTGTGATACAATAAGATGAAAATTCAATTTTTCGAACATTTTCATTTATGCATGAGTTTGATATATGTATTATTTATTTAATAAATCTATGAATACACTTAAATGAGGGAGAATTGTTATATATTTAAGTGAATAAGTGCAAGGAACCATTGCAATTGTTTATATGAACAATTGCAACTATATAAATGAAAGCTTGCACGTATTGATGAAAGCTTGCAACTATTGCAACAATTGTTTATATGAACAATTGCAACTATATAAATGAAAGCTTGCACGTATTGATGATTACAATCTCTTGTAATAACTATATTGATGATTGCAACTATTGGTGATTAACCATTATAATCTTTACTAAATATTGCAGTTTTTCATTAACTTTTGCAATTCTTGGTTTAGCCATTGCAACTATTGATTGCAACTCTTCATTCTCTATGTAAGGAGATTTAGGCATTAGCAAATGAGATAGAAAAAAATTCAGAAACTAATAGTTAATAAGAGAGTAAAAAAGTAATAAATTTATTGTTCAAAAATCATCTAAGACTTTGAAAAAACACATATTAACACTAAAGTTTTTTTTTTGTATCATAGCCTTGAACAAGAGTGTGACTTTGATTGTCATATCATATAAATGGATTTCGTGTAACTCAATACTTAGAATAAAATTGAAATACTTTTAAAATAAAACACGGCGATTAAATTATTATCCAAATAATATAATTCAATTTTTTTTTGGGTTACAATCTAAATAACCCACAGTGTATCACTCTAGTTTGAATCTATGAATGAATCCTTTGGTGTTAGGAAAATATATAGAAATAACCAGCACGAGCTGGCCCAGTGGTACTTGAGGAAGCCAAAGGCTCCAATACGGTTCCGGGTTCGACTCGCGCTGGCCACAACGGATTTAACATCCTTTCCGTTGAGACCCTGGACCCTCTTTCGGGAGGATAGTTGGGAATGTGGCTGCTCAGATACCAGAGTTATCAAAAAAATAATATATATATAGAAATTAGGGCTTATTTGCTATCTAACCAAATTTGGAAGTGAAATTAAGTAGATAGCATTGATTTTGACATAACGAAGAATCTAACATTTATATCTAAAGTGAGCCGGTTATACCCTTTCCATTTGCAGTTACCCGGTAAACATAATGTATCACAAATAATATATGGTCAGGAGTGTTCGAAATCATCCCATATGAAAGAAAAAGAGACATCCACGTTACACGTTTATTAAGCACATATGCAATGAGTGTTCTATTCTATATCGCCAAAATAATATAGGAGGACTTAAAGCACACCCACAATCCTTAAATATTAAACATACCCAACTCCAAAATACTGAATCCTAAACCCTAATATAAACTATAATCATGTGACTGAATGACAGTAAAATAAATAGATAAAATAAGATTTTTAGTAAAGAATGTATTCTATATCACCGAAATAGTATAAGACTCAAAACCCACATACAACTCCTAAACACTAAACCCAGCCTCAACTTTTAAATACTAAACCATTATCACTAAACCTAAACTTTAATCAGTAAACCCTAAACCCAAATATAGACCATACACTCAAATATAAACCTTAAACCCAAATAGAATGGAACAAAACACCTAATATAGAACATATTGGTGTAATTATGAAATATCTATGATTGCATGGTAGAAGTTAATGTTATCCCAACCGTTCCCCCTCACCTTCTAAATACTAAACCCTAACCACTAAACCCTAAAACCTAAACCCAAATATAAACTTTAAACTCAAATATCAAAATCTAAAAAACACATAATATTATGTAACATTGAGTTTTGTTATGTAATATTAAACTATACAATATAGATCATAGTACGTTTTTACATGTTCAAAAACATGTAACGGTTGTTAGAACTTAATAAAATTACAAACTAAGTATCTAAACATAATATAACATTTTTTATTAATCGTCAAATGGAATGGAACATGATAAAATAGTATAGTAACAACATATATCGCATTACATAACATGAATAAATAAACATAATACATATTGTTTTACGTTTCTATTCTATATGCATATAATAGAATAGAGCACCATTTAACAAAAACTGTTCATCTTCTCCGATCAATCATGGGACATTACGGCGACAAAAGATAAGGGTATATGACGAAATCAATGGAGATAGTGCATCTAACCGCCTAGTAAAACAAAGAGGTTAGGGCGATTGAGGAAGAGTTGAAGAACCTCGCCGTGGCGCCGTTAACGTTGTCGGTGACTCCATAGATTTCAGATGCAGTGAAGCTTCACGCCAGTTGTCAAGCACGCAGAAGGTCATCTTCTAGGCAAAGCTACTCCAGAGATGCTTTTGGTGGTCACACGGTGAATCAATAATGGAAGAGAAACTACTCACTTTTTACAAGGTATGTGAATCTCAAAAAGCCACGATGCACTTGTTTTAGGTAGTTATTATTATTTTAGTTTACTTTTTGGTTTGCAGGTTTTACCGGTTGTGCAAGAGGGCAAATTGATATTATTATATAAAAGACATATGGTATATTGGTGTATTAGGTTAAATGGTTATTGAGTGAATTATTAATTGTTTGATGGTCATACGGTGCAATTTCCCTAGAAATTATTAGTAAGGAAAGAGTACAAAAGAGTGACGTGAATGTAAAGCACGTTAGTTTGCCTGGTAGAAGGAGAGACAATATATTAGCTGTTTTTGTACTACTTTAGTAACTTTCTTTTTCCAACTATTTGTTACAAAAACGTTATTATATATATAACA